>VKOC01016185.1:0-237600 GCA_009364415.1 Spea multiplicata
TGCCCCAGTCAGGCCCCCTTTACTATTGATCCATGTGTCCCCCAACAGCCTTTGTATATTGTCCCCCTTTGTGCATTTATATGCCCCCACACCCTTGTTTTATTGATTTATGTGATGCCCCAGACAACCCCCTCCCTTGTGTATTGATGCCCCCACTCCTTTTGTATTGGTTAATTTGATGCCCAACCACCCTCTTGTCTATTGATGCCACTGCTGCCATGTGTATTACTCCCCAGCCACACACACACCCCTGTTTATATTTATTTTGTAATGCCATAACACAGCCACCCCCCCTTGAATATGGGTCTGCTTTCCTATAACCCCTATTTTTGTGGTAATACTTACATTTTAGTTTTGTTCTCTTTTCCTGCTCTCTTCTGATGTGATGACCCTCTCCTTTCCACCAGGAACACCTTTTGTGACCCTGCCCCCCTCAAACGCCACGTGTTCAAAGCGGCTGCCCGGCCGCGAAGTTCAAAGCAGCCATTGTGCGGCTGTAAAAGCCCCTCTGCCAGCCACTTAATGAAGTTAAAGCGGCCGGCAGACATGGTCTTACAGCCGCACGATGGCTGCTTTGAACTTTGCAGCTGAGCGGCGCTTTGAATGTGGTCTGCCGACCCATGGAAATTTCCCGGTGGGCCAGTCTGGCCCTACTCACGCGGGCCGCATGTTGGACCCCCTGCAATAGATCCTCTTGCTCCTAAACTCACAGATTACTGAATTTGCTCAATTTTTAACTTGCATGCTCCTGCATCTCCTGCATGCGATTGTGTGCTATTGCAATCTGGCTTTAGTGAATTTGCAAGTTTGTCCTTCTTGCAACTTGTTAGTGTTTAAAACCACAAACTGCAATTTTGTTACGAACTCGCATTTTGGATATTTTATACATACTTATAAACGTCCTAATATTTCCTGCTTTTGGTACAATTGTTATATTTAACAGCTATTTGAAATGAATTCAACTGAACGGCAAACCAGCACAGAGAAGACAGTTGCCGGGATACATGGCCTTTTAAGCAGAAAACATAATATAAATTTTTTGTTGCTAATATTTTTTAAAACCTCTATTTGATTTGTTAAAAAAAAAACGGTACCTCGATATACTAGCAGATTTTGGCACAGATTCAGCGTTGCTAATGAACTGTTCTTTTAACACAAAACTTCTATTCCTCACCAGTGAAAGTTTTACTAACCAGACCATACATAAGGGAGACATAAAGTGCTGTGTAAAATCTAAATATTAATGTTACAAGGCTTTCTCCGACCTCGCGTAACCTCGCAGTGTCAGAGTCACGCTAAGCTTGCAGTGGTTTAACCGAGGTCAGTGGGAACGAATAAGATTAAACTGTTTACAAGAATGGAATCTATTGTATATATACCAATTTGTTTACAGAAGAAACAGTGTAGGCAGTTATAGCACATGTTAAGGTTATCCACTGCTTTCCCTAACAGTTCTTTTTTAATTAGTACCATTCCATAAAAAGAGTCCTCCACCCATTGTGCTTGCCTGGTTTTAATGATCGCTTAGATCCCACATTCTCTGCCTCCCCTGCGATGTTCTTTAGAAGCCAGTGAACATGATTTGTAAATTAACTTAACTTTCTGTTGTGAAGTGTTGTAATGGTTAGCCTAGAAGATAGATCGGTTGTTGATAACAAAAAGCTGTCATTAATTATTTTATGAGATATACTATATTTACTTTAAGGATCATTAGCGTGTCACGTTGGGTCGGGTTTTGCAGAAGCCTGTGATGATATGCCATATAGTGAGGTGTCCCATTATGGTTACACAGAGTTTGGTAGGTTTTGGCATTCCCTGTCTAGATCGTTCGTTTGGGTAGAATGACAACGAGACTGTATGCCTATAGTCAATTAGGTGCCCGGGTACATCTTAACGCTGGTTAATTTGCCATCTTTACCTATCTCTCTGGTAGAGATGTAATTCCAGGGGTCCATGAGATTGCTCAGGATTTCTACGGTGGTCTTAAGTTCCATTATACTCCTAAAGGGTAGGGGGTTGCCCAAAACCCATGCACAGCAACTTTTAAAGTGCTGTGAAGTAAGCACAGGTATAAGGCACTTTGCCACCTCTAATGTGGCGGTGTCTGTGTTTTGTGGTTGCTAACTATAAATACAATCCTGAAGCACACAAAGGAACTCATTGTCTGAATTTTATCTTAACCACAGATATTACCAAAGGGGTAAAATATTAAAGCTTGCCGTGGCTATTATGTGTTCTCCACTGTGTTAACGTATACATTGTACATAATAATCTATGTAATGTCATTGAATAAACCAACTCAAGCATATATGCAACCTTATAAATCATCTCTTTAAGCATTGTTTTCTGTATGGCCTGCTTTGTGTTTCAGGTGAATAATAATGGAGTGGTGTCTTTCCTTCGAGAAGTATCTCAGTTTACTCCAGTGGCTTTCCCCATCTCTGGTGACCGTCGGGTAGTAGCTGCATTTTGGGCTGATGTAGATAATCGTAGAGGAGGGGATGTGTTTTACCGTGAGACAGAAGATCCCAGAATTTTGAGTCTTGCCTCCTGGGATGTGCGTACTTATTTTCCAGAGCTCTCTGACTTCAGTGCCACATGGGTCTTTATTGCTACTTGGCACCGTGTCACCTTCTATGGTGGGGATTCTAATTCACCTGTGAGTACACTTTGACTCCAATCTTATTAAAACTATGTGTAGGTCATATAAGCAGCACTCTCTATCCGTCATTATAACATGTTCTGTCCGTGATGATGCATGCAATCATTTGAAGACAAATCCTTTTCTGACTATATATAATGTTCATCCAATCACCTATCTCTCTGACCTCCTGATTTGTAGGTCAATACGTTCCAGATTGTGTTGATCACAGATGGACTTCGCTCCTTTACCATCTTCAACTACGAGACCATAGAATGGACTACAGGCCGGCATGCTAGCAGTGGTGGGGATAGTTCCGGTAGAGGGGGCATTGCTGCCCAGGTACAAAATCTTCTAATTGTATCTTCTAACCTTCTTCAGTTCTTGGTCTTGTTTTATAATCAAGATTGGCGTATGCCTATCGAATGCATGTTTAAATTCCATCACTGTGGTAACCTCTATTTATTTTTCTGGAATAATGCTACACTTATCTACCACCGTATCCGTGAAGAAGCAAGCTCATTATATTCATTATATTATATTTTTTCTCTTTTTTAATTATTTTCCCCCCATTCATAACATTCTTTGCACTCACTGAAAATGCCACAGTGAATGCCTTCTCGCTACCACCTCTCCTTGAAGACTTCAAGGTTCCAGTCTTTGGAGGGGTGGGGGGCAAGAAGACCCTTTTGCTCTCCCCACCCTGTGCAATGACTTGTAATATAAAGGGAGTGCACACAGTACAGTACCTGGTCTCAAATGCAAAAGTTAGTGTGCAGTCTTTTAATGATCCTCTTTTCTGTGTGACTTTCAGGCAGGCTTTAATGCAGGAGATGGTTGGAGGTACTTTAATATACCAGGCTCTCGGACTGATGACATTGCAGGAATTGCAAACACTACCAACGTGGGTATCCCAGGACGATGGGTATTCCGTATAGACAACAACCACGTGCAGGTCGGGGAGTGCAGAAACGCAAGTAAGAGGGACCCCCACCTACAGATCTGTACTAGTACAAGTGTAATGTAGACCTCTTCTGAATTATGAATGGGTCTGTTACTTTGCAGCTTATCCAACTTAGTTTTGGTCTTCCTAGTCCTTTCCATTCCAGTGGGTGTACCAGAAGACTCAATCAACTTTACCGTGTATATTGCCCCTTTCTCTTTCACCTCTACACATTTTCAGTGTCTGATCTCATTTTTATACACCTTCAATACCAACTTCTTTGCAGATAATGAAAATAAGCAAACCATTAGCTTTAATAGGACCAGATGTATGGTTCAAAGCACTTATAATGTGCTTGCTCTTTGTAACTTTATTTCAGTTCTCATATATTTCAAACTAAACAAAAGGGACTTAACTAATTTCTCCTATGATTATATCCTTCTTTCCTGAAATTAAATCCAATAGTCCTTGTAGATTTTCCATGAAATATGTTACTTTATATTCCCGATAAAGTGCTTTGTATGGCCATGGTATGGTCGCAGTCTGAAAAGTGCCTACAGCATGAAATGTACACCTGAGGTTTTGTAACAGTCATAACAGTGCCTTCTTCCCATTCTTCTTGTATATCACCCCTGTTTCTCCACATTATTAACATATTTGTCCCTGCAGCTTCCGTTTGCTGGACCCTTCGCCCTTGTCGCAACGGTGGCCGCTGTATAGATGATTGTGTGACTGGGAATCCATCCTATACTTGTTCGTGCCTGAGTGGCTTCACGGGAAAGCATTGCCACATTGGTAATCTTCATGGTTTATCTGTGCTTTTCATTCTGTCTACTGCAAAGTATGTTATTCTGGGGCAATAAAGCTATTGTTTTGCAAATTTTCAAAACCCCTCCATATCCTATATGCCATATCAATGCTATGTCCACATGTAGTGAAAGTTCTCTCTCAAAATCATCTCTTTTCTGTTCCAGACATGGGGAGATGCTTCTCTCAGCCGTGTCAGAATGGAGGTTCCTGCGTGGACACACCTGGTTCGTTCACTTGTATGTGCCCCCCAGATTTTACTGGATCCCTGTGTGAGACAGGTAATTTCAGCGCATGTTTATAGAAACATACCAACTCTTTTTATGGGGACAGCTGACATCCCTAAAAATATACAGTGAAATCAGAAGGATTCTTAATTTAAATGAAGTTAAACAGAGGCTATCAGCCATGTGCATTTTGCCGAAGCGTAATATTTTGCCTGTCCTAAGCAGAAGAGTTGAATTGTTTCCTAATTATGTATTTATTTTTCAAAGGGTGGCAATAATTTTCTGTGGACTTTAATAGGTTAACTATGATGAACTTATTATTATTGTATGATAACGTGCATGTTTTTCTATTAGGGATAAAATGGGTTGGCTGCCTTCAGCGTGTCTCTGACATTAAATGGGTTTATGTCAGTTTAGTCCTTGCCTGTCCTGTTTATCCTAGAGGTATCGCCCTGCACTGATAGGACCTGTCTAAATGGAGGCGAATGCCAAGTCCAAGGCCGGAATGCAGTGTGCGTGTGTCGACCACGATACACAGGGGACAGCTGTGAGACAGGTGAGCGGACAAATGTTTTTTTCTATTCAAGCCACACAAAAAAAGAGAGCCTAAGGCTTGCTAACGTGTACAGGTCCCCCACACTATCGCACACAAACTTTTAAAATGGCCAGGGACGTTTTTGTTTTAGAAGCTGGTTTTGAGGGCAGGCATTTTTCTGTTGTTCCTATGCACGTTATTGTGATGTTTGTCCATGTAGAACACTCTCATGCAAGGATATCCAGCAAGCATTTTTAGCTCCTAGAAAATAGGGACATTGATTGAGGAAAGAGAGGCACTGGGATTAGGATCTCATAGCAAGGACTCTTCCTGCTAAAGACATTAGGTATACTTTTTTCTGTATTTCCTAGAAATCAGACCTTGCTCTTCAGCTCCTTGTTTAAATGGCGGTACTTGTGAAGAGCTCAGGTCCAGTTACAGATGTGATTGTGCGCAAGGATTCACTGGAGAAAACTGTGATACAGGTATGGATTATGCAAATTTGGGACTCTAATCTTAGGGTACAGTCAATAATGATGTTGTTATCCATAGTACAGTTTCATACCAGTGTGTAGTGTTGTGTTCTTGTGATTACTCTGGAATTCTGTAGAAACAGTGCTTTCTTCCCACGAGGAAAGATGTTACCATCAGCATGACTTAAGAGACCACAAACGTTTAGCCCCTTGACTTAATGAAATTCAAAATTAAGAATAGATCATCAAGTACCGTGTAATTACAGAGTACATTTTACACAATCCAGCCTTTTTTGGACTTGAGGACTTGAGTAATTGAGATATCTACATGCAGAAATATTATAAGGGTAAAGGAAATATGGCCCAGTCAAGACTGAAACAGTATGCCATGAAGTGTCGATTAAAATTCTGTATATAGAGAATTCATTCTGTAGCGTTAGTAAATAACCTGATACGTACTTATTTATTGCCTTGTTTCTGAATGTGTTATATATTTACAGCCACATCAAGATATGTCCGTGATTTTCCCTATAATTGTAAATAATTTTACGCACTTCATGTTGAAATGGGCCATGATAAATGTTGTGTTTATGACTTGTTATTTTGCTTTTTAACCACACTTTACACTAAAAGTGTAATACAGGAATGTCTCACATTTTCTGGGCACAGTAATTACCATAAAATACATAATGATTCAGCTTGGTTTCTTTGATTGAGCATTTTATAGGTGTGATGATTCAGCCTGTATCCTTTGATTTAGTGTTTTATAGACATGGTGATTCAGCGCGGGGCTTTTGATATAGTGTTTATATTTTGATAAGGCTGTTAGTGTGGTGAAGAACTTTGGATCCGGAGCACTTACTGCTGGTCTGTTGAATTTCTATGTTAACGCCTGTTTGGCTGCATTTACACAATGCTACTTTTTTGGGTCCTTAAGAACATTCCAACTAGGGCGTTCTCTATAATTTGACTTTTTTGGCAATTAAAAAGTAAAATGTGAAAAACTTCACCTTATGTTATTGTAGATGAGATTGTGGAGTTTTAAATATACATACCATATAATTCTACACCAAACAAAAAATAAAGGCAACACGACATGAAATAGTAATTTAATTTAAAAAAAATAACCGGATGGACCATACCTCTGGCTAGAGTCATAGCACCGTCGTATCCATTCTGCAAAGTGTTGATATTGTAAATATTGTTCCTTTTTGTACGGCGGTCACTGGACAAATCTTCACACTTATTGGATAAAGCAATCCTGCCCCGTATGCTAACCTGCACTGTGCTAGAAATAAAATGCTGGAAGAGTGCCGGAAATATTCTATCAATGGTTCAGGTCTCCACAAATGACTCACGGACAACTCTTGTTAAAATGTTAAACCTTCATAACTGGCGTCATAAATAACGTCCCGTGTGACTCAACCACGCTCTCCTGATACACTGTTTGTTGTATGGGTTACTTGTATGGGTTCTACATATAACACATAATCCACAGAAGCAATATATTTGTATATACTGATCTGGATCTTACATGATACAGTGTTCGTATTTCTTCTCTCTATATATCCCTGCGTACCCCCCCAGAGTGCAATGTGCAGAAACAGTGGGCATTTACAACTTGATTCTGGGAGAAGTTGGTTGTCTTCTGTACACTTGACCAATTCCCAATGCAAAATAGCCATGCCTCCTTAAATAAACAAATTTCTTGGCTCATTTTATGTAAAAAGCTAAGGATGCACCTCTTCTCTGCCTCCCTAACATATGGTTTTCTCCTAAATAACTGATTTCACCTTCCTTACGCACTTGCATTGGTATATAGTATGCAACATATCTTGTTTAAGAAAGACAAAACTGTCAGGAAGCAGCCAAGCTCAAGCCAGTGGCAGAGATGGTTCGGGCACTGACCTGGTACCTACTGAAACAATCTTCGTGATAGGCAGCACTCAGATTCTTGGTAGCCAAGCAGGACTCCACTCCATCCAAAACAATAAAATAGAACAATATAACTTGGCACTGTTTATTCCACTACGTGGCAACGCTTCGATCCAAATACGGGATCTTTTTCAAGCCATGACCTGGTACCGTGACAGTCAGAATTTCTTTTTTTTGCATTGTAGAAAAGTATTCAAGAAATAAAAAGTTTAAAAGTAGCTAAGCAATCCCCCATGCACTAGAATACGTGGATATTCAGAATTCCCTGCTTGGGGGGCATTGGCATTAAAGGTGCTAGGCGTGCCCTCTAGGAGTGGTGGGTTGATAAATTCGGAGCAGCTAAGGTAAAGCATTTCTTTGAACATTGGTTTGATGTGGAATGTATTACTTTGATGTTCCATGGTCATATTTCACTGTGAATATACCTGCCTAAATGAATTATTCTTTGCGTGCACTAATAAATCTCTCCTATCTCCTTTATTACTTCTTCGCTTTCTGGAAATATGCAAAATATATGATTCTTGATGTCTTTATACAGACAGATTCAGTGTAGCAGCCTAATGGTGTGGTTTATATTGAAGTTAACTTTTTTCTTTAATTACTATTTAGATATGTCTTTTAATGGTCAGTCACATTGTACAGTGCTGTGGAATATGAAGGCACTATATAAACCTTTGGGTCTTTATTTCACATAAATGCTTGCGCAGGCTTAACACGGAGAGCAGCTCCTGCGCATCAACATCATCCTTTATTACTGAAATTATATTACTTGCAATAAACTGGGTAGGGCATGGGAACGTCCTGACACTACATGTAAAGGAGAATTACCATCAAAATACATGTAGTAATATACGTATTTAAAATTAGCACAATAACAAAAATCTAACCCAGCTGTTCTTTTTTTTTTTTTTAAAGAAAATGTGACATTTTGTGTTCCAGAAAGAATTTGAACTGGGACAATTTGAACTGGGAGATTTGTCTAGGGTTTGTCTCAGTGCAAATGTGTTTTTTTCCCACCCCACAGAAGTCAGACCATGCTATTCATCTCCATGTCAGAATGGGGGGACGTGTCATGATGCGGTTGCCACTTATACATGTGTCTGCCAGCAAGGATTTACCGGGGTTCACTGTGAGACCGGTGAGCAACAGATCAATACGTTTTTATTGTTTAATATACACCGCTATTTGTTTGAATAACATGAAGCGTAGATGAAATGTTGCCAATTCACATTGTCCCATGACAACTAATTCTCAATCCAAAAACATATGCTCTGGACCGGTATCTGGTCGATATAGAACAGTAATTCTATTGTGTATTACTAAATCTGCATTTTAAGGTCAATAGTCTGATACGAGTTATGTGGTCTGTTCCACATTGTGGGCTCTGGGAAATGTGATTAAAAAGAAATACAAAAAATGACCCCAGAATATAGTAATAGGTGGGTACACTTCAAAGCCCTTAGAGGTCCTTTTGTCAGATAGGCATCTGAAGAAAGAACCAAAGCGCTTTTGAATTAGTGACACTATGTTTTATACTATGAATGCTGGCCAACGTAAAGATACTGCGTAACATCAAGTGATTATACCAACTAATAGCCTGGAAATCAGGTCCGTCTGCCACCTAGGGTCATGTTTCTATGCTCTTTTGGGTAGTTTGGTGCTCATGGGTGCCTTTGCGTGTTACGTGATTCTACGGTAGGTAACACATGGTGTGCGAGCTGCACTGAACATAAAGGCTCCTTGCAATTTGGAGGGAAGTGGATGGACAGTAAGTGAATGGTGTTAGAGTGAGTGTGCGAGACCAACTTTGGTTGCTAATATGTGTGTGTTAGTTACAGGAAGTGGGCTCCAAAGAAATACTACACCCTGGCACAGTATACACAAGTACACCCAGGCAGAGGTGCCAGAGTTGCCCTTTCAGAATGGATAATGATGTCCGCTAGTTGAAACTTGTTAAAAATACTCGGCTCATCAGTTAATTCGCGCCCAACCTCTGATTGCCATTTCTAGTAAGATTTATCTTCACTTGAATCTAAAGCTTTTCATTCAGCTTGATTTTCTTTCTCTGCGTTCAGAGGTCAAACCCTGTTTATCATCTCCATGTCTCAACGGTGGGGTCTGTGAGGATTTGCCTGACAGCTACCGATGCGTGTGCTCGAGGGGATTCTCGGGCACTCATTGTGAGACAGGTAAGAAGGCCACGGATACTGACCCCAGATATCCAATGTTCCAACACCACATCTATTTCATACAGCCCTTTGCCCATCATTAAGGCAAGACAGCCAACAGACAGCTGTTCGTTTCACCAATATACCCCCCTTCATTTCTTATGTCATTTGTTCTCCTTACAATTGCTTTACTAAACTCCAGTGTAATTTACAGCTTTAATTTGCAGTCTCACTTGGCATGTACAGGATTTTCGGTTTGCAGTTGTTAATGTTATACTGTGTTCTGTTCTATTAATTAATAGTTTTCATTGTAAATGTAGGTCCTTCCACCTTCTGTCAGTATTCTGATACTCTTTTCTAGAACTCAAACCATGCTTCTCATCTCCCTGCCGCAACGGCGGGACCTGCAGAGATTTATCTGCCAGCTACTACTATTGCACCTGTCCAGAGGGATTCACTGGAAGGGACTGCGAGGACGGTAAGTGACTCCGGGTGATATTAACTATATGTATACCAGTCAGATGGCTGCACCTGAGACCTGCTCCGGGTTGCAGGAGTGGTGTTGAAGCATGTTTTCCAGACAGCTGTATATTAGCCATATGTATGGGTTCTTGGTCTACTAGACATGAACCAGGGTTTTTGTGACTTTTTGGGTATGGAATGGGCAAGCGACAGGAACTGGTGTGGGTCTGAATGTGAGGGAGAAGTTTGAGTCAAAGATGACCCCAAGGCAATGAGCCAGTTTAGTAGGAGAGAGTTTAGGTCATGTTAATGGAGACAGAGAAATCAGGTTCTGGAGTGGTGGAGATGGAAGGAGGGAAGACAATGCGTTCAGTTCTAAGTTTGTGGCATGAAGAAGTGGCAAACAAGCAGTTGAAAATACAGGATAAGTAGAGAAATCAAGGGAAGACAGGTCGAGTTTGGAATCAGATATGAGGAGATCCAAGGAGATCTTGTATCCTAGAAAGCGAGTCAAGAAGAAGATGGTGATCCACAGTATCAAAAGCAGCAGAGAGATCCAGGAGTATCAGAAGGGAGCAGCAACATTTTGCTTTGGCAGAGTCATTGGATACTCTTGTTAAAGCTGTTTCGGTAGAGTGAAGGCGGTCGAGGAGGGGATTAGAGGACGGTAGTTAGTAGTAAACGATTGTACACAATCCACTCAAGCAAATTATAGGCAAAAGGAAGCAAAACAGAGGACGGTAGTTAGTCAGACAGGCGGGATCTGAGGAAATAGGTTCAAGGGGACATGTTGTTGCGTGTGTGGAAGAAAGCATGTCTAGTTCTTCGGTTGTAGGAGCAACAGCAGTTAGTGTTGGATAAGTAAGGACTAAAGATAGAAAGGTAGGACCTAGTGGGCAATATATCACTGCAATGTGAAGAGACATTGATTGTTAAGACCTGGCTTTCTTAAGGGGAACATTTGGCATTCTAGTAACTCCAGAGGTTCGCAACAAATCCGGAACTGCCAGGGGGAGCCTGCCCTGATACCAAGGGGGGGTACGGGCCCTCAGATCCCCCCCCATGGGTAGAAAAGAGCCATCTAGTCAGCCCTTATTCTTTAGGAAAGCTTTATGCACATCCCAAGCTTTATGAATTTGTTTACTTTGTTTATCTTTGTTTGTCTATTATTACTTGGTCTATTCCACATATCTCCTACCCTTCTAGAATTTTCTCATATTATAAATGAGTCTACCAGTACTAAGCTGAAATAATGCCTCCTAGTTCTTGTGCTCCTCTTTTAGTTAAAATGCTACCCTCTGGGTTTTATTTCTCCAGCTAAATCCAGATTTAAGGATTTTATTTCTTTAAATGCAACCAGATTTAAGGCTGGATTCAAGCTACTATGTTATATGTTAATTAATACTGACAATTTAACAAACAACCGGGTTACTATCTTACAGTGCATCTAATCAAGGTTTTTGTTTGTATTGTTTACTTTATTTTCTTTCTCATTCCTTGCAAACCTAATAAACATGAGGCATACAAAATATGCGTTTTCACATCTAGATATGCTCGTTTCTTACTATGTTGTGTGGTCTCCATCTATTGTCCACTCTGGTATGTAATGTAGAAAACATTCCAGCACCCAGATGTCATAAATTTGTGTTTGTCTATGCCAAATTGGTATCTCTACAGAAGACGTCCTGGCAAGAATAAGAGTCTTTTCTGTTTCATGCATGTGCCAGGCCACAGTGCTTGTATGCAGAAAATAATCTGCTCGGTGATGCCAAACCATTAGGTCATTTATCAGTATTCATCACATGATACGGCCAAACATTTCCGAGAGACAGTCTGTGAAGCTTCTTCTGAGTTGGCGAAAACTTACAGAATTCTGGATAGCAATGTGGTTTTAGAATAAAAAACATGATTGCCTTCCAATATCCGATGACTTTCTAAACTGGTCAATTCTTCTCTGTTCCCAGAGGTAAAACCCTGCTCCTCATTACCGTGCTTAAATAGAGGTGTGTGCAAGGAACTGGGCATTCGTTACAGCTGCGTGTGTGCTCTGGGATTCACTGGAACCCACTGCGAGACAGGTGAGGAGCTCTGGAGCACTGTGGGTATTATAACCATATCTACTAGACTATAATGTAAAGGTATATCACAGGACAGTACAGTGTTGGATGTCCCACTCCTCCAAAATAATTACTTTTTTGCAAGGAACACGTAAATGTCATGAGATACTAAAGCAGGCATGGACATAGTGTTCCATAGAAACTGGGAACAAAAGTATTTGAGGTTTCTGCGATTAAAAAGTCAATTCTGCTTTTTTTATTTGCTTTTTGTGATAGAGAGCAGATTTAATGTGGATCAGCACCTTTAACATATAACACAGTGGGCAGTTTATATTTTAAGATGACTTCTTCCTGTTGCTTAGGTTGACGTGAGTGATTTTGCTAAAGTTTGTCAAAAATATTTTAACTGCTTGTTTCCTGTGTATCATTTTTTGGTAAAAGTTATATGAAGGTTTTTCTCTTTAATGCAATAATACTTTGTAAGCAGAGGGTATAGGCATATGGCGAACCATAATAATCCATTATCCATCCAGCACTAGTGTCCTTTTACACAGCCGTATTACTAGTGCAGATATGGGTTCCAAGAAGTGAGTAGATGCTGATTTAAGGTGGATGTGACAATGGACGGGCTGCCGCGTGTTTATTTATCTGGCGTGATCACAGCCTTGTCTGATTTCTCCTTTGTTTTCAGAGATCAGACCCTGTTCTTCAAATCCTTGTCTGAATGGGGGGACATGCGAGGACAGGGGGGCTAGTTACAGCTGCATGTGTAAACGTGGTTACACTGGAATTCACTGCCAAACAGGTGAGAAATCCTGGTTTGCTCAGATCATCAGTCCGTGGTTTTTACGGCAATGGCTCCACTTTAGCCCTTATCCCTGCAACCGTTTAGTTTGTTCCTGGATGCCTTTACCCCTCCACACTGTATTTCAAGTAGTGTGAAAGGAGAAAATATGTATACATCTACTTGTGTTTCCAGAGGTCAAACCCTGTTCCTCATCACCATGTCTGAATGGAGGGATGTGCAAGGACTTGGGTGTTAGTTACATCTGCGCATGTATTCGCGGCTTCACGGGGGCCCGCTGCGAGATAGGTGAGAATACTTATTTGTATTATTTTCTTGCAGTTCAAGGCCGTACATCGTGGGGTACCTGGATGAAGTATTCATTCTCTCCCCTAAACATTTTTCTTATGTTGAATTATTTGGTTTTCACCATTTTTGTCAGAGCCCAAACCCTGCTTTTCCAATCCATGTCTAAATGGAGGGATGTGTGAGGACAGAGGTGCTAGTTACAGCTGTTTGTGCAAACGCGGTTACACTGGAGTACACTGTCAGACAGGTGAGCAACCTGACTCCTCCACTGTATGTGTACAGCATGGCTGTGACCCAGAACCATTAAATGTTAGAGTTTCATTTACATTTGGAAAAGTATAATAATGATTTTAAGTATTTTTGAACATATAAACTGTACTGGTACCCAAAAGGTATATACAGAAACATCCCAGCTCTCCCTCTTCTTTGAGGGAGTGTCTAGATGCATATAGGGGCAGAACTAGTTTCGGAGAGCCTTTAGTGGGTGGGAACTGGGTGGAAACAGAGACAAGTGGGCAGGGAGTAGGCAGAACATGGGCATGGTCTTGACCCAGAGACTCTTGAGTTGAATCCATTGACATCCTATTGACCCATATGCCAAAAAGGAAAATAAGGAATCTTCTAATTTGCACTTAAGCTAAAGATTTTGAACAGGGCAAAAAAAACCACTTTTTAAATTGGATGATTCCAGATAACAGTGGTTGAAAAGTAAGAATGTGAATTGTCATTATAGTGAGAAATGTCTCTTAGCATCTGTTTTATATATTGATTAGTTTTGTTGCTCTGTTCCCAGAGGTCAAGCCATGCTTTCCATCTCCATGTCTGAATGGTGGCATATGCAAGGACCTGGGCATTAGTTACAGCTGTCTATGTACTCACGGCTTCACTGGGACCCACTGTGAGACAGGTGAGAAGCTTTGGCTTATTGTCCTGTACACTATGGCTTCTGTAGAAAGGTGACTAATAGGGTCAATGAATCAATCATTTAGAATTAAATATCTTCCTTTGGGTCATATGACAAAATGTGATAGGGTAGGGTTTGGGCATACAACAGTACTACTAATGATTTCAAATGCCACATTTCGTTATAAAAGTTTTGAATTCAGCAGGTGAAACAGCACCTTTAACCCCTTTCTAACCAGGGATACTTTACACTACAGGACCAGAGCATTTTCATTTCCATCTTTCTCATTTAATGTACCCACACAGAAGTGCAGGAAATTTGCTGTAGACTAACAACTATAGTCATAGAGCGGTAGGCAACAATGCTGACCCATTGGCAATGTGGGACCGCTGTTAACCCATGACGTACCCAGTGCGTCATTGGTCTTCTAGTGACATCTGTTCATGACATACCTGGTATGTCATTGGTCATGAAGGGGTTAGTACCCTCATTATTTACTTACATACAGTTTCTTTACACGGAAATGTGAGGTCAGCAGAATTACCCCTTCAACTAAACTGGCAACTGCACAATTATGAATTGGGCATTGTGAACACTTTACTGAACCCTTTGTAAAAAGCATTGCAGATGTTCAATGCTTTCCCAAAGCTGTTTCTACTGTACTTCCCTGTCCATGGTACTGAATAAACAAAGCTTCACTAGTGTTGTCTCTTTCTAGAGTATATTTTATCCTCTGTATTACTAAGGGTTCAGAGCCTATAAAGTCTGTGTCTTCATTGAACACATTCTTTAAGTATTAACCCTTTTTAATTCTCGTTATGGTCCTGAGGCTCAATAAACATTGAACATGTTTTTAATATGTTAAATTTGGGTTTTCCAATATATTATAAGCATAGCAAGCAGACTTCCCCCACACACGCACACACACATGGGGAAAAACACTATAAGGCTATTTTTGATTGGATGGACTTGTGGCAAATTTTAAATATTTGTACATTTTTTGTAAAGCAAGGTTGTGGAATATACTTACTAATCAATAACTGGCTCTCAGTTTAAGTCAATTGTAACATGCAATGATTCAGAACATGAGTGCTACTCTAGAACGTTGTGTGATTTTGAGCAATAATGTCCTAGATTTGTTCTTTCCATTTCTTTATATTTTACCTTTTGTGTGATAATTTACCTTATGGTGCCTTCCCATCATGCTTATATATTCCTTACAAACATAGAACAATAACTAAAGTATATCAGTGCAAGATTTGTTTGATTTCTGTGTTTCCCTCAAGTGCTTATCTACCCATGAGCCTCTGCTATTTGTAAAGCTAATTTTTGTGACCAGGAAGTCTCCTGGAGAGTGGGACACGACACTAGTTGTGTAACATGTAATTCAGCATACAATGTAATTGACAACATATGGGTTAGAATACTAATGCAAACATCCTTATACAAGACAAAAAGTGTCAAAAAATAAAAAAAAACCTGCATCATTATTTGTTAGCATGCTCATATGGTGCTTCTAAGGTAAGCTCAGACTAGTACAACATTTAGTATCCACTTATTGGGAAAGCAGAAGCCAAGGAACATTTATTAAAACATAATTGTCACGTATTGCCAGGTACCTGTAACAGATTACACCAGATTTATCACCTGCAAGTCAATATAAAATAGTATATATATGTATATGTATATATATAATCTCAATAATCTTTCTAAAATGGGGGTCCAACATCCATTAGAATATAAATATGACAGTAGAGTTCCCTTTTCACCACATCTACAAGGAGATATGATGTCTGTCCGGTAAAGCTACCTACTGCACTGGCGAGGGAAGCCTATGTACCAACATATAAATATTGAAATTCAACAAAAACACATGTATCAACACATTTATTAATTAAAATACTAGATACTAACCCTGTCCTAACGCAAGGCAGTGATAACTTCTTCTACTGAAATATGGTATGTGAAGTCTATGGTCACTGCTGAGGGTACATGTTATGGTGGGCGTACTGACTCTTTCATTGATGATACTTGAAATTCTGTTCAGGTTTTTACATAGTTGCTTTAATCACCAAATGTTTGGTAACATTGATGCGAGACTTGAAGATAAGTCATGTAAAGAGGAACTAGAATGCAAATCTGCAGAAAGAACTTCTTGGATAAAACTAGACTTTTGACTTCAGCCTTATTTGTCTTTTTTTTCTGGGTTTATCCTGCTGTAGAAATCAAACCCTGTTCTTCGATCCCATGTTTGAATGGCGGCATATGTGAGGATAGGGGGTCCAATTATAGCTGTACGTGTACACAGAGATTCACAGGACTGCACTGTGAAACAGGTAAGTTCCAATTACATTGGCTTTATATGATGACCACGTATGTATATATGAATGTATATCTGTTTATATTCAACACGAGCAGATGTACTTAGTACTGCTTTACATTATAATAAACAGAAGCTACAATACGTGTGTATACTTTTGGAACAACTGGTTAAGCCAGTTTTATTTAAATATTTTATTAATATTGATCATCATAATATTTTAATGTATTAATAACCCCAGTTATTTGAACTACTTACCTCCTTTAGAAAGTTACATTGTCAGCAGCTGACTAACGGACAGCAGCAGTGGCAAATCATGTCACGAGGCCGGTGAAATTAAAATATCCAAGTGCAGCGTTTGGTGTCTGATGTGATCTTTAAAACCCTGCATATGGTACTCTGTGACTCATCAGACTTTCAAGAGAACATTTTACTCATCAGAATGTTCCAGTAAAAATGAAAAAGCTCCGTTTATTTGGTCCATATTGTATTGTCCTTAATGATTTGTTTATTTCTGACATGTTTTGGTATATTGACTAGAGACACAAGTAACAAAGCGGTTGTTTCTGAACTATTTTTTTATTTTTTAATATAAATAAAATATTCCTTGTTAAACTATACTTGCAGTGCCCTCCAACTTACGTCTCGCTCTTCCAGCTACTAGGAGACAAAGCCCTCAACAAACTCGGAATAGTTTTGTATGATATTTTCATGAAACCTCAGATCATGTTTTTTATGGTAAAGCATTTAAATTTGGAGAATTGGTCACAGAAACCAATGCTCCTTGTTTAGCACCAAAATGGTCCACAGTTAGAAGTTATTGGCTATAACTGTGTGGGAAATGCTTTGAGACAGATGTGGAACTCAGCGATCTTACATATACTGTTATTATTTCTTCTAGCTTCCTCATAATTACAAATGTCAAAAAATGTTCCATAGTTAGCAAGTTACTCCAGAATGGCTCTTTATGCATGTCACTAAACGTCCATGATGCTTTTATGTTATTATTGTGTTGTCCACTTTGTTCTAGAGATCGTGGAGACGCCTGGACCGTGTGTATCTGATCCGTGTGAGAACGATGGTGAATGCAGGGAAGTAGAGGGAGGATACTCATGTGACTGTCCTTCGGGCTTTAATGGTATCAACTGTGAAAACCGTGAGTATCACCTTTACTAAGAAGTGGAAGAGGTGAACTGTGCCGTGATATCTCGCCTTAACATCCCAACTAGGACATCGCTGTGTTACCCATAGCTGCAATTAACTCTGTTAGAATAGAATCCAAGGCGTCAGCCAGGTCAACAGCAGTGCATAGACAGGGTTCCACAATAGGGAGAGGGGATCTACAGCTGTAAGACCTGCTGTGATGAAGAAAAATGAGAGAGAGTATCTGTGTATGTGTGTGTGAATGTGTATAGTGTTAGAGGATGGTGTTAGAATGAGTATGTAACTGTATGGCAGTAGAGTGTGTGTGTATGTGTATGATAGCATGAGTGTGTGTTACTGTATGGCATTAGATATGTGCATATATTAGTGTATGGTGTTAGCATGAGGGAGTATATTATTTTAGTATGTGTGTTTGTGTCCATGTTACTGTATGGTGCATATGTGTAAGTAAGGTTAGTCTGAGTGTATATGTCAGCATAATAGAGCATCTGTAATAAATAAGTAAATCACTTACCGTACTTTATGGAGAAACTGCAGCTCCATGCCTGATCTTCTAAAATGTATTATTTTAGCATGTGCTATTGTTCTATGGACCCCATTAAGTTGCCGATATGCAGGTGATTCTATTGGCTTTCATTGTAACATATTTAGTTTCTGTGCTGGAATATTTGACTGTTCATTATATTACAAAGCATGCATTAATCACCTCTGTTAAATCCATTTAAGGTTTAGGTTTCATCACAAAGTATTTATATCATTGGGTAGTCATGGGTAATAGTGGTGTACAGTGTAGTCAGTAATACTAGTGACAACCCCCCCCCACGATGCTTTGTGATTTTAGTTCATAGCTCATGGTTGGGAGAGAACGTATGTATCTACTGTTATCCAGCATGTGTTGGCATTTTAGTGATCCATCCTCTGTCATGAGTTTGCCCCAGGTATGTCCGATGGCTGCGCCTGCAAGAATGGGGGTCGCTGTGCTGACGGAAACGGCACCTGTCATTGCCCACCAGGGCACTTTGGGCTTCTATGTGAATATGGTAAGGCAGTCTTATGAATTACAGTATATGGTGTGTTACAAAGCTTAACCGCAATCCACCAATACGTTTAAGATCAAACATAATAAACTGAAAGTGGATATTGTTTCATAATAACAAATGCTATTATATCAAATATATCCTGATGTTTATTTGTGATGTCCTTGGAGATGTCTCGTTAGTGGGTTTCCATGTTTCTGTGTTTCAGAGGTCACCTCTCTCCCCTGCAGTATGGGTTCCCAGTGTCCGGATGGGGGATCATGCATGGAGTACGGTGGGAGTTATCTGTGTGTCTGTCACACAGATTACATTCTCGGCAATCACTGTGAGTGTTTCTCTATCATTTACTGTACTGCTGCCTCAACCTTAAAGTCCCCAGTGGCAGCTAAGCTTTTAAATAATGATCTTATGTCATAGAAACACTTAAAACGGGATTTTTTTCTCTAAAGAATAATATAAGATCAGGGGATTTGTCTCAGTACACTATTACAAATGATGATATGTTTTTGTTAGGGAATACCATATAATTGTGGCCTTTTTAAAATAACATTATCTTTAAAGTGTTTCCCCCACTTCAGAATGCCAGGGAATAGAAGCAGAATTACTTGGTATTTTAGTCACCACATAATAATATAGTGTTTGGAGTATTTTTCTAACGAGAAGTTTATATGGAATTTGTGGTATTTTTCTCACCACGATACAATGTGGAAATTGAATGGTTTTCATCCCAGAATAATGCTGTTTGACGTGTGCGTTATCAGTAAACATTTATCTACAATATGAGATGTTTGCTCGTTAGTAGAACGGTTTCTGATATGATAATTTAGCAAGTGTTTAATCTGTAGCTTTTGTGAGCGGTGGAGGGCCAGGAATTGGGGAGGGGGGCTTTTCCAGACTGAGCTGCCCTGTGTGTTTGACCTGCAGTTCCACATACAGCCACCAGGGTGGATAACAAGGACGTTTCTACACCCAGACTGGATCTGTTCTGTGATCCTGTTTGCAGTCCCTTTTGGTGACTGTGTGGGACAGAATAGATTCAAATTTAGCACATTCTCTCTCTAAGGTTTCCTCTCCGCTCATTGGGCCACTCCCTGAGCAGAACGTTATAGTGAATATACTTATATTATTTATATCAGTGTATTATATATACTGATTTTTTCTGAATATTCTAAACATTCTTTATCTCTGTCTAGCAATGCCATCTCCCTGTGACTCTGACCCTTGCTTGAATGGGGGTAGATGTGAATCTCAAGAAGATACATACTCGTGTGTTTGTAACCGTGGCTTCAGCGGAAAGCATTGTGAGACAGGTGAGCCCGTAGGCTTAAGGTAAAATGGTCAGACATGGTACAAAATAAATAAACTAAATAAAAATGACGCGTTAAGATTCTTACAAGCCGTAGTTTCCTAATCTTTTCTCGACTGTCTCTTTTTTTTTGCTTTTCATTTCTTCAACCCCTTCATCCTTTCTCGCATCCTCTGTCTCTATCTTGCTCTGTCTCTCTCAGTAAAGCCGTCTCCATGCAGTCTGTCACCTTGTCGGAATGGAGGGACATGTAAGGAGTCTCATGAGGATTACTACTGTTTGTGTCCATATCCCTTTACTGGAAGGCATTGCGAGACGGGTGAGTTGGGCTAACTGGGGTGTTTTAAGAGGGGCTTATGTTTGCCAGGAGGCACACATTTCATCCATCAGAACTGTAGTGTTAACCCCATCTCTTGTTCTGTGTTCAGGTATGAGGGGACCCTGCTCATCAGGTCCTTGTAGCAATGGCGGCACATGTTTCCATTACCTTGGCAAATACAAATGTGACTGTCCACCTAACTATTCCGGGAGGCACTGTGAGAAGGGTGAGTATCTTTCTATATGATTTCACATGTATTCAGGAACTTTATACAATTAGAAATGTTAACCTAGCTGAGTTCAGTTGAATGGTTTTAGTATCTCGTGCACCCAATGAAATTTGTTTTATGACATGATCAGTGATTTTAGGGCAGTTGAATTTTGCATTACACTTTGGAGTAGTGAGTTGACTGGAAAGTATCTGGCAACTCTTCAACTGGACTTGTGATATCTAGAAAGCGAGAAGATGTTCCCTAGGCCGTTAAAGTGGGGAAGTGTACCAAAACCACCAAAAACGTATATAATAAAATGTAACCTTTAATCCATACATTTTAAAAATGTGCTCGTTGCTGTTCTAATGTCTAAGCAGAAGTGGGCTGTGGGCCACCTGAACAAGTGAAGTACGCCCAGATGATCGTGACCTCCACATGGCCGGGGGGCAAGGCAGAGTATCATTGTAATGATGGGTATGTCCTCAGTAGCCCAAACAACACCCGTGTATGCAGTGAAGATGGCATGTGGAGTGAACCTCCTCAGTGTGAGGGTAAGTGTCTGCGATCGTGTCGAGAGCGTTGGAGGGATTGACAAAAGCAATCCAGCATTGCACTATTTTTTCTAGAAATTGATGAGTGTGAGTCTCAGCCGTGCCGTAATGGAGCACTCTGCAAGGATCGTGTGTCACATTTTCTGTGTGATTGCCAAGAGGGTTATAGTGGCAGATACTGCGAGATAGGTATGTCTATACTGCTTGTTATGAATTTGTTTTATTTCAGGCTAGTTAGTTGACTAAAATGGTGGGACCGGAACATATCTGGCAATGCATTAACTTCCACAATTGTGATAACATCATCTGGAAAATGAGGCAATGTTTGTATGAAGTAATAAAAAGTAATGTTTAATCCATAAAGCTGAAAATTATTCAACAATTATAACATAATTGGACACCCCATCAACTAAAACATAGAATATTCTGTCTGTATGATGGAAAAAAAACAGTAGTGGACCTCTTGTCAAAAACAGAAAAAAGTAAGATTTTTCTCCACACTACAGTCAGTTCTATAAATATTTGGACAGCGGCACAATTTTCATAACTTTGGCTTTGTTCCCCACCACAATGGATTTGAAATGAAACCATCAAGGTGAGATTGAAGTGCAGACTTCCAGCTTTAATTCAAAGGGTTTAACAGAAATATCATAAGAACCATTAAGAATGACATGAATTTTCATACATAGTCCCCCCATTTTCAAAGGGCTCAAAACTAATTGGACAACTAACACAATGATAAACAGAAGTTTGAGTATATCTTGCTATGGTACTAGATGGATATTCCCATTTACAGAGATGAACGAGTGCCTCTCAGAACCGTGTAAGAATGGTGGCAGCTGTCAGGATTTATCTGGAGCTTTCTTATGCATCTGCCCCGAGGGCTTCACTGGAACCCAGTGTGAGATTGGTAAGAACCAGCACAGCATTATATTACTGGTTTGATCATTGTTCATACAGCTAAAGTAATGTTCTATTCTTTCTAATGACCACCCATACTTCATAAATATAATCTGTCAGTACCAAGAGGAATGTAAAAGCAAATCATTTTGAAACAATACAAGTAAGTCTTCATATAACCAAACAATGGCGATAAGTTAACTGAGATAAGGTTACCATTGAATCGTTGCGTGTAAGAGAATAATGTCATATAACAGACAATGTGCAGAAAAACATATGATGGAGACTGGTTCTTAATGGGGAAGCTAATGGAAAAAAATATTTTATATATATATATATACAGTAATATAGGATAGCAGTGACAAATTGTAGTATTATATCATTTTGTTCCAATAAGCTGCCTTTATCTGCAGACCGGGAGGCCGCCATTGTTGGCAGTCGTGTGATATTTTGGGTGACTGCTCGAACACCACACTTAGTTTCTTCTTTACTGCAAAGCTAATGCTAATGAAGTCCATTCCTCCATAGACTGTCATTACGACTGTGATTAAGGCTGAGCATGAAGCTTTACCTTCTTAAACTTGTTTTGCCAGAGTTAGACGGCTGTGATTCCTCCCCGTGCCAGAATGGTGGTATTTGTGAGAATCTGGCGGGCTCCTACCTGTGTGTGTGTCCCCAGGGATTTTACGGCTATCATTGTCAGACTGGTGAGTATTTCCAGTTGTTTTTAGCTGCACGCTGGTTTCCCGTTATACCCTGTTCAATGCATGCAATCCCTCGTCGGCTCCCCTGCAAGATAACATTTTTTTTCTCAGCCTAATGTGGAAAATACGGGCTTCGGTGTTAAATTATAGCTTGCTCTAGGCCCCTTTCCAAATACCTGCTTAGTAACCCCCCGTCTACATAATTCCACCAGGTGCACAAACTTTGTATTACACTTTTGTGTTCTCCATGAAAAGTGCATGTCATGCATTGCATCGTGCGTCTTTATGTTTGGCAGTGAGTGATTTGTGTCTGCTGAACCCATGTGGCAGCCGTGGCGTCTGCGTGTCGAGCGGAGAGGGAGCTGTGAGCTGCACCTGCCGTACCGGTTACACTGGGACCATGTGTGAAAAGGGTAACCACGTGACGCTTTCCTCTCTATAACATGTGCAGAAAGTGAATATGTCCATCTGTTCTAAGCGGATATAGATAAAGGGGTATATTCAAAGGGGGGGGGGTTAACTCAATAATATCACCTAATATGCATTATCAGTGGCAAACCCCAGTAAGCTTCTCCTGCTTAAAGAGCTCAGCTGGCCCTATGTAATGGGTATTTAAATACTTGAGGGGAATTCTAAGCAGTCTCCCACATTAAATATGCATTATACTGTTTGCTGGAGTCAGCCTTTCAGAATTTATAGTAAAATGAGAAAGATATCCTGAAAATGCCCTCTTTAGTCCAAGAACTTGCCTCGTGGTAAACACTTTAATAACAGATCCAGTAACCAAGCCGAAGTTAAGTAATAAGTCAGGTAAGCAAAAAGGCCTGCAGGTTAAATAATATGCGCTTTTTTTACTTTTTCCATCTATCTCTACTATCATTCCCATTTGCCAAGTAAATGGCCGCCTAACTGTCCTAGTCCAAAGCGTGTATTACATGCATTATTGAATTTAGTCATGCCAGAAGCTGTGACGGTTCTACTGTAAGTGATAAAAATATTCAGAATAATTTCAGCTGGCCAGTGGATAAAAAAAATGTTAAGTAGAAGCTAAATCTGACCTTTGTAAAAAACATCACATACCCAGTAAACAAAATTTACACAAAACAAATCTTAATTTCATATTTATTTGCTCATTTTCAGGGCATGCATTGCAGTACTGTACTGCGTTATTACGTTACCATTTGCTTCCAGCAATAACGGGAAGTCAAAGTTCCCAAATGTCTCACCCAGTCTCTTCTCTCTCTTTGTGCAGAGCTTCTGCCGCCTGTTTCCTTGTCTTTGGGGGCTGTGGGGGAGAACAGCGTGTGGGTATTTTGGACCCCTCCTGAAGATGGAGCCAGCAACGTGCTAGATGGTTTTGCTGTAAGCTACACAGCCCCTGATGGATCTTCTCGGACAGACTTTGTAGAGAGGGGTCACACAGAACATGAGCTGAGGGGTCTCAGTCCTGGGCGCTCTTACAACATCAGCATTGTTACGGTGAAACGCAACTTGCGACACAATGATATAAGCCGGCCACTTACCCTTACCGCGCGCACACGTAAGATGGTTATTTTACATTTAGGTTACAAAAGATTTACCCAGAACCTTTTTTTTTTCTTCTGTTCCCTTACTGAGTAGTTCTAATTTTAATAGGTTATAAAGAATTATACTCTGATTATATATTTAAACATTCTAAACCATAGGTTTGTATGAATAGCATAGAAAGCAATGTACATGAGAGAAAAGGTTCATGGGAGTAAAATAAAATTTGTGGAAGTATGTGTTTTATGAGACGTTGGACGTATTGTTACGAGATACATTTTATTATAACTTGGACTGACTTTGGTACTTTGGTCTCTTTATGTTGACGACACAATAAAAGAGGTGAACTTTTACAAGACTGTTAGTGACTGTATGTGAGTGACAACACGTGATAGATTGAAGAACATGTGTAATGATGCTGTGCTTTCAATCACAGGCCCACCCTCTGTAGACCGACCTCGGATCAGCTCCGTCACAGACTCCTCCATTACTGTCTCATGGTCACTGAACTCCTACAGACACACGTCGGTAGCCCATGTTCGACTGTCTCTGCAGCACCCAACAGACAGGACACAGCAGGTGGAGCAGGAGCCCTCCGTGGGGGAATATACATTCAGGTACAGCACAGGGTGTGTGGGACCCCGAGTGAGTTCTCATTGCCAGTCCCTGTACTTTTCAAAGTGTACCTTGACTTATGGTTTACAAGGACACAATGTTCAAAATGCCACTTTCTGTGTCTACATAACTTCGGTCTCTTCACAGTTAGTGCATTGTCTTGATCGCCTCACGATATCCTGGAGATAAATATTTGTTGACATTTAGATATTCAGTTGGATTTGTGCACGCAGTCTTTGCCATTTCTTTCTTTTCTCACTCCAAGTGATACGTTTTGTAGTCAAGTGGAACTGTAGGTCACTGATCTAATTTTCAAACCAACATTTACCATTTGAATAATTGAAAACATCTGCACATGTGCCTTTCATTGGAGCCAAATTTGTGGAATCTTGCCATATTATGTGCTTGACCACAGTATAAAGTGGAGGATTTCTGGAGATGATGTGAAAGATGAGTAACCAGCGTACTTGTTGCTTTTATGTGAACGTGCATGCTATTTAAAGTCTCCTATCCGCAGGGACTTGCAACCTGGAGAGAAGTACACCATCCTGATTAGCACTTTGAGCAGTTCCGACCACAACAATCCACCATCTGAGAGCCTGCCTAGCGCTCCATTAATTGGATGGACACGTAAGAGAACTCAACGGGAGGTGTTTTAGATTAGTGATGTGATAATCTCATTCCAAACAACAAAAGGGTAGAGTAGGAAAGCCGACAAAAGGGGGAAAACATTTTAAAACTTGGGAATCAGACATGAACTATTGTCTGGATAGACAGAGAGTAGAACCTCAGAATTTTAGGTTCATCAACATAACTCACTTCCAGAATAAGGCTAAGAGCTAAAAATGCAAACAAATGATCTATAAAACAGCATGCAGTAATATCAAGGATGTGAACGGCTATAGTATTTCATGAAAAAAATTCACCTTCAATTCTTCATTTGCCAGGCCCTCACCCACCTAGTAATCTCACCACTGTACAAGTAACTTCCAACATGGTGCACTTGAAGTGGGATCCACCTCTCACGGGCTCAGTGGATGGCTACATCTTTAACGTGACTAATAATCACAGCACGAAAAGTCGTTATATTCCGACCAGAAAAATAACGTCATACATGGCACAGGACTTGCAGCCTGGACAATGGTACAGGCTGACGGTGACAGCTATTCGCAACACACCACAAGGTTCTTTGAACAGCGAGCCCAGAGTGCTTCGTGTACAGACTCGAGGTAAGGAGAATACGGTTGAAAAATATGAATGCTTGCTAACGTCTGGATGAAATTGATATTCGTATGTTTATACGTCAAGTCAGTAGTTTTGTTTCAATTGGTGTCTTTGTGTCCCACAGTTCAGAGGGAAGGTCCTCAGGAACGCCGCTTGATCCCTCCAAGGATTTTGAGGAATAGACCACCTCCACCACCACAGCCAGAGGTACGGCTGCTGACAGAAAGAGGACCTTCTCCTGCTGAAAAACCTCAAGCGCATAGGTAACAGTTTTCTCCCTGTGCCTTATACGTTGAACTCTAAAGCCTGCTTGTGTGGGACCCTGAGTTGGGTTTGGGATTCATGGAACATGTTTGTGTTTTGCTTTAATCCCTTTTAGTTTTAACGCATTGAATGTGCTGCTAAAAACAATAAAAGTCTGGGTGGTGGTGGTGGGGAAAATAATGGTGCAATCTCTGAGCTTCATCCCTTTTTTGCTTCTGTGCCTGTATAGTATGTTTACCAGGGTGATGATCCATCACAGTTGTCCTTATCTCCAAGTGATTTCAAACATTTCTGTAATTTTGTTGATTATATTGAATAATCCAAGCAATAATCCCTAGAATATTTGACTGCTGAATCATAGGAATCATGCTGCTTTCAGATTCACAGAGCTCATGGATGGGCGAAGACGAATCACAGCAAGATTTAGTCACCTTACTAACAAATCTGTCACTATTACTAAAGGTGGGTGCGTAGATCTGAGAAATCAGGCTCATATGTGGTGTAATGAAGATGTTTCTTATGCATTTTTCGACTAATGGTTTCCAGAACCGGAGGCACCAATCCGAATAGAAAATCCAGAGGAACCTTCCATCCCTGTGAGGCAGGCAATGACATTGCGTGACCCTGAGCAGAGCACCAGGGAAGGTATGAGGGTGAGGAGTCCTGCATGAGGGCAATGATATACTGTCTAGGCACCTGCGTTCAGTGGCATTTTACATCTTTCCTCTTATAATGTATACCTGAAACAGATGGTATCGCTACCCGAAACTGGGAAGGTATTATAGGTCAATATAAAAATCCATAATTTTAGCAGACATGTGTTGCATGTATGGATTCATGAATGAGCCTTTCACAATGAGATCATGAATGAGCCTTTCACAATGACACAGTGCTTGACTGTCACAGAGACAGCACCAGAGAAGTATTTTTGAGACAAAATGTGGCAAGATTAAACCTTTTGATATAGACTTGAAACATCCACGATCTGTGTGTCTGCTCATTATGACCATTAATGTTTTGCAGGCGAACTTGGGGGCTGCCTAGAAACCCCATGTATTAATGGAGGAACCTGCGTGAACGGAGACATCTGTGACTGTCCCCTTGGCTTTAAGGGGCAACAGTGCCAGCTGGGTACGTGTACAGAAATCTAATTTACCATTTTCTTTTAAATAAGTGGAGTGAGATTGTTTTTGGTAAGGACCACAACAAAACAAAGTGGGCTAACCGTCAGCAACCGAGACGCTGCCAAAGTTCAAGGCAAGATCAGTTGAAACTAAAGTCAGAACTGCATTTCCACATGTGAAGCTCATTATCACTTGAACAGAGATTTAATACAGAACTAAACAACCTATTTATTATTTTTACGGAATGTGCAGATCGAAGTTCTGGGAAGTGTTATACGGCAGCAAAACGTGCTTATTCCAAAATATTAATCTAATTAAGGGATCGGCCTCTGCGTGTCACTGGAGAGCGAATGAGTCATTTGGGTGTCAGTATGTTCGTGTGGGCTGTGGTGGATCATCGCCCGCTATAGTTGTGTATTTATGGCTCGTGGCGACTGCTGACAGCTTTTTTTCTTCAGCCTGTAGAAAGGAGACATTCTCCTGCACGAGGCTCTACTCGGAGACACTGTCACATCCGGTGTGGGAGGGAGGAATCTGCCACCACCTGTAAGTAATTACCCAGGTCACCATGTTTACACTGTGTCGCCGAATTAACCCTTAGTGTGCCTGAGGGTATGTCAGTCCAATCTTGTACGTATTTACCTCCAAAATACATCATTTTAAACTTTCTATAGTTATTCAAAGCCCATCAGATTACACGTTTCATCCTCATGCTGGTTTTATAAGTGAAAGCTACATAGTTAATAATATTCTGCCAAGCATACACCCAGCTATATAAAATCATACAGCCCTTGTATGCCAGCAAACAGTGGTATACTAATAAGTATTTACAAAAACAAAAAACAATATAATGTTCTGAAAAAGTATGCATACAGCATTTTTAACCTCATGGCTGTTTGATTATGGTAAAGGAGACCATATGTAGGGCAATGAATTAATGTCCTCTTTAACGATTGTAAAAATGAGAGTGCATAGCAGGAAAATGTATTCTCACCTCTTTAGCACTCAAAGCGTTGTGTTAGCTACATGATCAGTACTGGAATGGGTTGTCGTTACTTGCAGGTGGATAATTTAAATTTCTCTAGTGCAGCTTTAGTAAGAATTATTATATTAATATTATAATTTAATTTATATTCAGATGCAGAAGGGTATGTTATTTTATATAAATAATATGATTTATTTATGTTCAGGTACAGAAGGGTATATAAAATCCAGCATGATATTTGCTCCAGAGAGATATGCGAAGGAACCGCCAGACGCAGACCAAGTGAGTAGCATGTCGTCCGTGGTTGTTTTACATTTTTCAACATGGTGGCTACTACTGACCGTGTGCTCTGTGATAGAAGCATGTTGTAGTTCACCACCACCTAGACTGCCAACAATACGGTTGATGAGCAAAAGGGGTTAATAATCCCAGGCTAAAATTATTTAAATATTTAATTTAAATAATTATATTTATTTAAATATTTGTTTTTCCTTTTATCAGAAACAAGACTTCCTTCAAAGCCTTGAATAACAGAACGTGTAAGTGAAAACATATAAGATTCACCCATCTACACATGTTCCGAAACATGATAAAAAAAACTGACCCTTTCATAGCAACAAGGAATCCAAATGCAACGCATAGCACAGAAGAGTCACGATGTCTCCATTTTTATAGATATGAGTGAAGCAAACCATTATCATATCTGTATTGTATGAAAGCGGTGTTAAGATATTCAAATCTTCCTGCTTCAATGAGCAATAACTAGACACCAAATGCCATAGCTGTTTGTTATTCATTCGTCTGTCCTTAACGGCAGTAATTTAAAAATAACCACCTATCATTTAGCACGAATACACCGTCATTGGGAAATGTACATAACATCTTTAAAGTTTGTATCAGACGAGCCAACATGGCGTATTCGGTATTCGTTGTCCTTACTGACATTGACCATCCCCTGTGTGTTGTTTTACAGGCAAAGAAGCACTAGCTGGTGAAATGTTTTTTCTCCTAGGAGGGGGCACACAGCTTGTGTCTCCTTCCTCCCCATCTTGGGACCCTGCAGCCTCTCTCATTGTGTAAAAGAAGGTAAAGCCGGCACAGGACTTGTGTGCCAGCTACTGGGGACCTGAGGACCATTACTCCTAGACCTACTCTGCTGGGGTCCTTTCTCTCTTCATCCAAAGATCTGCGACACCATGTTTCCTTAAGCTTCTGATAACAGGACTAAGGGCATTTGTTCTGTTTACTTTGTAAGGCATGGAGCTACGGCCGTCTGAACCTTTACTGGAGAGCAATGCACCACTTTGTTATTATTACTATTATTCAGAAAGCCTTAGTATTCCACCAATCTCTAGTGCCTGTAGAACATTGCTTGTTACATGACTATAAAGCATTTGCTGTGCACTACACTTCCTTTATGGGACCTGGAAAGCTCAAAACTTGGTAGCACTTTCCAAAAGGAAACCAAACCGTATGTAGCATAATATCAGCTTCATTAAGCCCATCATTCCCAATGTAGCTGACCTCTAAAGGTACCGTTCTCCCTAATATAATGTTAAGGTGTTACTGTATTTTACAATGCCCTTTGTTTAAAAAGTACATTAATATTTTTCTCCAAGTATTTGCATTTATTGTGAAACTCAGATGAATTTGGGATATGTTACATTTATCTGGTGGCTTAGTTTTATTTTGTTTGCCATTGAACTACAAGAAAAGCTGAATGCCAAGTTTTGTTATGCCTATTGATTAGTTTTACAAAAAAATAAGTCAACCTTTTCAAAATTCCCAGGCATCCAGATGTTTAGTTATGTATAAGAATAAAAAAAACAATAATGCAGCCACCCATTAGCCACTGTCATACTTAGATTTAGACTAGCCGCATGCACGGTACAAAATGATCCCTAAGACAAAGTTTTCCACTTCAGAGTATAGGAAAGCACCATGAAAAAAATCCTGCACTGGGTTTCTCAGTCTAAGACGGGGTTAAAGCACGGTTCCACATCCAAAACGGCAGCCGCGTGTTTAGGTGAGGGACATTTTTCGTTTTCAAGACCGGATATAAGTACATTAGTGTGCACCTCCAGGTGAGGTGAGGTGATTAAGGCTGCGCCCCACTATAATTAGGTTCGAACAGCATTTTAGGTTTCGCCTACAAACTAGGCGGCTTTGGGGGTTTTTTGTTTTGGTTTTTTTTTTTTATAATAAAACATTTTATAAAGAAAACCCGAATCCTGTTTTCATTACATTTTTTCCTTCCACCTAAAATGGAAAGCATGCAGCTCAGAATATTTCCTACAAAGCAGAGAAGGAAGCAGCTTTGTCCTTTTCGCTTTATATAGAGACACCAAGTCGCATCGGCTCTGTCTATACAATGGATAAAAGCTTGCACCTGTGCTTTGGGAGATCCTTCCTCATAAACCTTGGCCTCCGGCCATCTGGGAACGCAGCCTGCGAAAACACGCAACACAAATACTTCTGCCAAGACCATTTTATTTGTATATGTTATCAATTCCATTTAATAAAAAGAATGAATTTGCTAATGTCTCCATTTAAAATGTACCATTTCTTTTCTGCATTGGCAGCGCAGAAGGATGTGAGACAGACGATTTCATAAAGAATATCCTGTGGTATGACTTTTGCTAACATTTTGAAAGCTAGAGCCGAGGCGACGTCTAAATTTAGAATACAATAATTTTTTCCACTTCCAAGATGGAGTCACAACCATTTATTAGAGCCGAATCAAGGAACTGATCATAGGATTTTTGTATTATATGCTATCCTCCTTTATGAAGAACAAAACTGAAACGCCAGTCTTTTCAAGTGTGAGAACCAAAGGCTCCTAAAGAATCTCATCTATCTCTCGCTGACTTTTCTGGATCGTATCTGTTTACTTCATCGGTGTCATCATTGTAATCGGATCCATCGCGGTCATTATCTGAATCTTCTTCCTCGTTCTCACTGTCGGTATCATCTCCATCACAACCGCTACGTTCTCTGGCCTCAGATTCTTCCTGTGCCAGGATCTTTCGGAAAACATTAAGTTCTGCCTGGGTGGAACATGCGATATTTGACAGGAAATCCTTCTCAGACTGCTTGATGACATCCTTGAGCTTGGGGTTGGACGGTAGACATTCCCCTTTCTTGTTAGGGGGCTGGAATTTACCGAGGCGCTCCAGGAACTGATGGCGAACCTTCACTTCATCCAATGATGTCACGAAAAGGCCAGACGTTAGTATTTCTTTGTGTTTCCCACCCATACGGAAATACACATACTGTGAAGATACAGTAATTATACAATTATCAGGAGTGGCTGCAATAACACTTGGTATTTAGCATTGTTAAGAAGGGGGATTAAAGATCACATTAACCATAATTAATTCTGTTAACCTTTTGCACTCTTTGAAGTACTGGTTTTAGTTTGTGTTACATCTTGCACCAATAAGATTCCTGTGCTTACAGAAAGCTTTAACCAGACTCCAAAGAGGGGATGTTTTACATTATTTTAACCCTTTCTTGGTCAGGTAATTCCTAAGTAATTAAAAAAACAAACAAGTTAGTATGGGTACAATAGTTTTACAATGCTGTGCTGATAAACATCATTTAGTGCACCATGACAGGAGTAAAAAAAAAAAAAAAAAAAAAAAAAACAATATTTCATTGAGTGCTAAAAAAATATAGGCTTAAAAGTGAAGGGAAGCTATTGCATCCTGTGACAAAAATACATGCGTGAAGCATGCTGGCCTCTGATAAGTCACCTGAAAAATCTCCTCAAGGTAGTCGGGATCCCGTGTCAGGGCTTCAGGGTATGTATGCAGGATTTTGGTGACTTGCTGAGTTGAGAATTGGCAGCGAAGCTTCAGACATTGTACAGTTGCTTGGATTCGTGTGCGAGGCACAGAGAGTAGTGATGGGCACCTGGACAAGGCCACCTGAAGAGAGCCTTAAAGCAAAGAGATAAAGAAATTTCTAGAAAGAGAACTAGACCCTTCGGAGAACTAATGAACAGAATACATCTACCACACACTAACTTAACAGCACATACCAGCAGTCAATTGTGAGTTACCTGCTGCCACAGACATTCTCACGTAGGACAACAATCACCCTGCATATGCTGTCTGACCACCCAGAAACTAGGCTAGAAATAAACATATAGCCAAATCAGGCATAAACCAAAGACTATTTTCAGATAAAAAGATGTATTAACTCAGTTAACTTTATTAAAAATAATAATTTATGCTAGTTCTGGGGTTCTATAAAAGAAAATAGAAGCACACACAGAGATACCTGCCATTCTACAGTGGTGCCCTCAACATTGAATTTACCCTAAACACCTATAGATGTGATCCTCGGACAAAAAGTATTGGGCTATTTAGAGCATAAAATAAACTAGCACCCATGGACAAAACACACAAATACACAATTATTCAGAATTTATCAGTCATCATTTAGAAATGTTACCTTCTCCAAGTCCAAGTCTCCTGAGATTCTCCGTTCGGTCTCTTAATTCCTTCCCTGATAATCTGAAAAGCTCTGGACGGGCCTCCAACATCTGCAATGTTTTTTCACTGTCTATTCCAAGTAGTAGTAGCTCCTTGATACACGACAATCTGTGCTGGGGGTCTCCCTTGGTGGATTTCAAGGACTGGAGCCTCCCAATCTGTTCCTCGGAAAACCCTAAATCCAATAGATCCTGTGTAGCGTACGGAACCCTGGAGAGATGCCTCAGACATAGGCGATAACGGGGAAGGCACAGAAAGTGGCGAAGATAAATGGAAACCTACAATGATGAAATGATAAGATATTAGTGAAACAGCTTGAATCACAATACCCGATATCAGAGTAACAAGCCATCAAATGGACCGCCAGTAAGATAATTTAGAGAAGGCCCCATCACACAGAATAATCTGCTGTTTTTCTTTAATTTCATCACATAAACAGCTTTTTCTTGAACCTGAACAGCTGCTCCGTTTATTACTCATGTAATTACAGCATTGTCACAATGTTTTACTATTCGGTACACAGTGATCTCCAACCCAAGTTAGTTAGTCCCCCAAGATTTCAGTTCTGAAAATCTTAAATTTGAACAACATTTTGAAGATGTTAAGGCAAAATATAATATACCAAGACAAGCAACTGTTAAAAAGGGAGACAGGATTAGAAAAAAAAACGTTTATTTAGGGTACATCTTAAAAGTACATTAAAATAACATGTCTATAAAGGCTTACAGTAATGGTTCAGAACAAAAAAAGAAAAGCAGAATGAAAAAAAGGGAAAGCAGACCATTTAAAACAAAGTCTCTGTTTTATATAATTTATACTTTCTTACAGACTTTAAAGATCCCCCCCCCAGGAAGTTCTTGGACATGAAATTCCCATCATCCCAATAGTATGGGATGAATGGATATTTTAGTCAAATAGTTAAAACTTTCTGGTCACTTCCAGCCTAAAACTACTGCCTAAGATCATGCAAACTATAAATAATGGCATCAAACATCCAGGCACGGTGTCGAAGACTAGTATTGCTGATTGTTGGGGTTGTTTCAACAATTCAAGTTCAAGCTGTAACAACAAAAATAGTTAACATCAGACAACAATATATAGAAGATTCCATAAAAATCTGTAAAATGTATATTTATAGTTTGCTATACTAAAAATCAATGTGCCACACACACAAAATTATCACTATCATTGAATTATATGACAATGTTATACGCTAAAAAATAAGCAATTCTGGTGCAAATTGCTATAGCTGAAGCAAACACCAGAATATTCCAGCACTTTCCATTTTGAAAATCAATGCAATACAAATAAGTGTACACATATACACAACACATATAGCGTACATATATACACTGTATATATGTAATACATTCAAATAATAAGTTTGTTTTACATTAATTAAAATAATGACCTGTAAAAAACTCTTTTATAACCCGCTCTCTCTGCGCTTTCCCTTCTATTGTGTTGCCATCTTCCATTTGGTCTTGATTTTGATCATTAGGTCTGAGGTCCTGAGCAATGTCTATAGTGTTATTTTTCATGATAGCAATATTGTGAAGTATGCAGCACACAACAATAATTTTGCAGACTTTCTCGGGACTGTATAGGAAGGCTCCACCAGAATGGTCCAAACATCGGAAGCGGCTTTTTAATACACCAAATGTATGTTCCATAACGCAATGAGTGGCTCGGTGAGCCGAGTTGTATTCTGCTTCTGCCTTTGTCGCTGGGTTGCATACGGGAGTCAAAAGCCAAGATTTCACACCATAGGCGCTCTCACCTGCAAAAGACACTTTTATTTTTCACACTTTCAAAACGAAAAACGCCACAAATGTATTGCAAAGGCAGACTATTACGCCTCCTTTACCTAATAAATGAACATTTGCGTTGTTATAAATGACATTGAAATCCATGAATTTATACTCAGAACGGAGAGGGCGGCACTAAGAAGATGATACATAAGTGGAACAGTCTCCTGGCAGAAGCGGTAGAAGCTAACACGGCACGGGAAATTAAACATACATGGGATAGGCACGTGTCTACCCTGATCTAAAACTGATTAAAGTCAGCGTTGTTAAATCAGGAAAAACAGCAGATGGGCCAAATGGTTCTTATCTGCTGTCAAATTCAGTGTTTCTGAATAGAAACATGTTAGATGCAGCTCTCTGACATTTACTTGAAATGTGACAAAACATAATAAGATTTACCATAGAGGCTGGAGGATCTAGAACAAATCGTGTCTATACAGAAAGACGAGATAATGGATACATCTATTAGATCATCAGACATGAGGAGAGGAACTTGCATCCTACAGATGAAATATATTTCCAAGACAAAACTTATTAAAGGCTCTAGCTAAAATGTACGTATGAAGCGCAGGGTCGCAAACTCACCTAATAGCCACCCTCCATTAAAGTCTCCATTTTCAAATCTCTCGTGTATCCCGGACTGTCTCAAAATGTATGAATTGCCTGTGGATCCTGGAAACCGGGAGACCACATCTAAAATGTTCATATTTGAATCACACACGACCTGTACGTTGATCGAATGGTAATGCATTCTGTTGCGGTATATTTGTTCTATTTCGGCAGGAGGAGACAAGGCCACGTGGGCACAGCCTATCGCACCAACTACATTCGGAAATCCTGCTATCCTTAAAAAGCCATCTTTGATACGTTCCAAAGATGTGTCGTCGTTGGGATAGTTAATGAATTTATCAGCGAGTTTGAGAATGGCGGATATGACTTCTGAAAGGGCACGGCTGAAAGTGCTTTGGGTTATACCTCCAACTTCTGCCACGGTGCTTTGCAGCGAGCCGCTAGCAAAATAATGCAGAGCACACAACAGTTTCACGATTCCTGGAACCGCATTGCTTCTTTTTGTTGTGGATATTAAATCGTCCTTTATCAGCTCATACAGAGACATGATAGCATCTGAACTGAGGTGGTAGCGTGATTTAATATCATGTTCGTTAATTTCAGACAAGTTCACTCGCACCGGGAATATCCGTTGTCTCCGTCGTCTTAAAGACTGCCTCCTGTTATTTTCTCGGATGGGCCTCTGCTCGTAATGCACCGGCTGGTATCTCGGCTCACGTGGCTCAAGGCGGGATCTAAGCCTTCTCAAAATCAGATACGGTATTCCCCAAAACATGCCGTTCAAAGCCGGTGTTCCTGAATGTACAAAAAAACAAAAATATAAACTCCCCGAGCACATGCATCGTCATAAGGAACCAGTGTTATAAATGTGGGTATCATCTATTATTTACATGGTCTAATATTTACTTGGTATATTTCTGCTTCTGTAAATAACCCAACCCTCTCCTCAACGCACACCTAACGCTCCAGGATTTAGGCGGTACTCAGGGGTGTCCACAACACACAAACACCTTAGACACACCTGAGGAACGCCTAAATCCCGGGCTGCTAGGTGTGCGTTGAGGAGAGGGTGGAGGAGCACTGGTGTAGAATATTCCGGCCAAAAATCACCATCTGTTACCAAAAACTTAATATATAAATGCCATCTCAGTGTTGACAATGATAGAGCAGATATGCTGACTACGGCAGGGTTATAGAAGTCAATAAAATAATATCCTATGCGATGGTTCATTACACACTGAGCCAGTAATGCCGAATAGCTGGGGCTCCAAACACAGATTCTAAACATAATGCATCCTCACATCTGGGGTTGGCTTCCAACACCTGTTTCTCCATCTAAAGAAGACCTCTGTAATGAAATATCGCATTGTGGACCAGCTTAACATCAAGGTGAACACTTTAATAATATCAGCCAATCGGTCCCATCATTAGTGTGGGGTTAATCTCAGAAAGAGCATTAAAACGTTTTTATGTTTATTTTTTTATTGTAATGACTTATCCAACCTTTTGCCTTAAATAAAATTATTTTTTGGGGAAAAAAGTAAAGCTATACTTACCGATACTGCATACAATGTGACTCTTCAATGACAGGCAAAGCACTGTATTCACATTGGTGACATTTCTTCATGGTACAAAACAATTCTATTCTCCCAAATAAAGGGATTCGCTATGTGTCCCCTTCCCTGAACGCACAACAAGGACAACGGATACATTTCTAGAGAGAAAGAAAGAAGGCGAGAAAAACCACCCTGATATTTATGTACATACAGTTTGTGTGCTTTTTAGAGGTTTTATGTTTTTGTTTCAGAATTAAAATCATTAGTATAGTTATATAAAAATATCACCCTTCTGTTGCCAAGTATTGCTTCTGACTTGATAAAGAGAGAGGACGACGAGGCTCAAAGATATTAAAAAAAGGAATAATCGCAAGCCACAGCATTTCGGTTTTGTATTTGACGCGTTGTGGGTTTAGTGAGTTTGTAATTAAAAAATAATAAAGAAATAAAGAAGTTTACTAGGCAGTACACAACATAGGATATCAATGTAAACATAAATGATAGCAAAAACACATGCGCTCCATCTGGGGAGTGTACAGACAAGCTGGAGAACAAAACATTTTAACATCTAATTTATTTAACATTCGTTTATTTTAAAGTTTCACAAAGTTTCACTGGTGTATCCAACATTTCTTGATGTGGGATACACTTTGCTTCCAAAACACATCAGCGGACACAGCGACTAATACTGACGCACTCCCTAAGGGAGTACATACACATGCGCACATACATACAAACACACACACATACATACATACATACGGTACGTACATACACTGGGGGTTTACCCTCTAGGGGGGCGTTACTAGTCTCCACCATGTATTTTTATTCCTGAAACTATTTGATAATCATTATAGGGGAGTGTGCTCTGTATACAAACATTATATATTATATCACTTAATCATTTATAAGTTCTCTCCGTAGAGCAGTATGGCTGTGCGGGTCACGGAACAGGGATGACTCGCTGGGCTTCTCTAAAATGTGTGAAGAAGAAAGTTGCTTCTAATGTATGTGACACGCGTTTAGCCAGATTTATACAGGGGTCATACAGGGACAACATAAGATAGTTTGCTTCTAATTCCTACTCCCTGGTCAGATATCTCCCTTTATTTGTATTAAGACTTTTCTGCTAGCGTATCCATTAAAAGCAATTATTTCTTAATGAATAATAGTCGTATTTTTATTCATTTATCGGGTGGCGCTCTAAACGGGGACGGCTGGCGGTTTGCAAATTTACCCCGGGTCATCAAGTCATCTCTTGTATTTCCAAAATAGAGAGACAAAAGAAGAATGAAGGTAACGTAACAATTTTATAACAAATAAAATAAACACATTAAGCCACATGCTCACTCCCCCCCACCGAAAAAGCAAATCTGACTAGAGTTCCAACACTGAAAACGGTCAAAACATTTCAAGCCACAAAATGCTATTCGATATCCATGTTTGGGAAACGGATCATCTTGGATTATTTCTGGATTGTGGAGTCTTGTTTTTTTCCTCACGTACTAGAACAATATTCATGTAATTAAGCTCGTTATGTTTGCACAGCGCCCGGGAGCAGAAGCAAGTGAAATCCAAGCTCTTATTGCAGAAAGATGGCAGACAAGCTAGTCCCACAAACTTTTTGGGGTGTAAAAATCCCCTTTGTCAACGTGATGTATGTTCTTGCTGGCGTTTACCAGAAACTTTGCGCTACTTTGGAGCCGTGGGGCTGCCCAGGACTATATTGTTTGGAGTTTTTGGTAATATATTCATTTATAATAGACAATTTACAAAAGGGCTCAAAAAAAAGTTATTCGCACACATATGTAACTGCGGTAGTAAAAACACAGATATTCTTCCGATTCCGAATAAGACGACGTCAAAAGTCGGAGAGCTCAACGACGGATCGCAAGCTGGCAAAAGCAGGTTCCTCGCGTCGTTCTGTAGTGGTATGTCTAAAAGGGGGTTCATTATACTTTTTTATATTGGTTTGAACAGAAGTCTTACTTTTGTATTCATCTGCTGGCACCCTATAACTAAAATAATAGATCATATAAATAGTAATGATTACACCCCACATTGGCTTATGACTTCATAACTCTCCAGAGAACCCTCTACTCAGCCCGTCATGTCAGCTTGGTGGGTCTTTGCCGGATGTCTCTCCTTCTTTATGCCCTTCAGTTCACTTTCACAATGAAGCGGATACCTTAATAATCAGAAGATTCCGTCGTTTCACTCCTGCTGGACTCACGACGTACGAGGACGTTTACTATCAGCCTTTTAGTCACATGCAGAGTCCCAAGCATTTTAAGGAAAGCGAACTCCTCCCAAATGTCTGTACTGGGCCACTAACGCTGTCACTCACCGAAGTAGCCCCAGGTGTCACCCGCATTCATATTCCCTCAGGTGCGTTATATAAGGGTACAATTTCCCGCCATATGCCATCATCTTTAATAAGGGATAACACACACGCACACATTTTGCCCTCTGTAATTGAGTAAATGTTTTAAGTGCTGGTGTAGCGCTATTATTAAGAGCAGCCCCGTGTGTGACACAATACACGGCGGTTTATCACAACATAAAACCGCGCTTCCGACGGCGGAGGAAAGACACAAACAGCGGGCAGACCCCTCATAACAACACAACTCACCATATTAACGGTGTGACAAACCAAGAGGAAGCAAAGCTTTCACTGCATCCTGTACGGACGGACCCACATGTGCTGTGCACCGCGCAATATGTTCCTTCACATCCTGGAAACACAGCAGGCGCGTTGGTTCCGCACTCATTCCCGTAAGTTTGTACTCGGTATACAAGTATATGTATAAGTTTGTACATACGGCCATGCTCACATTTCTTTTCGCAATAGTCGGCATTAGGAGCATATACTTTCCTACGTATACGGACAACGGCTGTCGAACTTCTATAGCCCTGAATACTAAGTGTAAAACCCCATCCAGCTGTGAAGAAAGTCACCCGGTCACAGTGTATAAAAAGTCATACCAGTGCAGAGATTGAGGATCCTATCCCCTTGGCAGATGAGGAAAGGGTCCAAGGATATTTATTGGTTGCTATGGTGATAAGTTTTTCACTTTAATCACACATCCTTGAGTAACATATAAAGATTACTTTTGCTGTGAATTAGCAATTCAATGCGGCCGTTTCATTAGTTGCTATGACGATTGCTTTTTTACATAATCCCCACAATGTGTCAGGCTCCTTAAAAAAAGAAAAATATACATTTTTTTGACACCTGGGGCACATTCATTTCCACAACTGCTGATCCAATCCGCCTTTCGACATAACCGGTGGTACCAGTGGTCAGGCAGAGGTCCGATTGTAACTACATAGGTTCTGACGCCATATACAACCTGATGTTACATGATGGGCAACCACAACCCCCCCTCTCTTTTTTTTTTTTTTACCACTACTTGGGATGAGCAGGAGGTTTATATGTTCTTGTTTGTTATGTTATGTTTCATAGATTGTGATATGAATTGAACAGACTGGGCTTGATGGAATGCGATGTCTTAAGCTTTAACTCTCCTTAGACCCCCGAGTGATAATCGCACTGGTGTTATGAGCACCGCAGAGCAGAAAATGCCTTCGATGGACAGCATCTCCTGGAAAGGTAAATAACTGGAGGCAAGCATATAAAGAAGAGAATTCCAGTAGATCAAACAGTTCTGTTTATTTTATGCAGTACATTCAAATAGATCCTCCAGTTCATACACTTAAAAACTGTTTAAAAGTCCATAAAAATCACATACCGTGTAAGTTATATAAAGAAATACAATATTATCTCATGTTTTAAAAAAAGAACAATACAGAGGATGCAAATGTCATGGAACAAGGTGATGCTGGACAGAGAGAAGAAGCTCTAAATTCACGGCCAGCATGTTAAACCCACAAAAAGCACGAACCGCACAAAAATGACCAAACGCCCAGCAACCTGGATCTCTCACGAAGCAGAGTTACTCTAAGGCTGTGTGTGAACCTAATTATAATATATATAAATATTTTGTGTTTGGTTTTTTCATAGCCTATGAATAATGGAGCTCCCAAGGTCTTATGTAGCAGGACAACATCCACTATGGGTGCGTTGGTAATTTATGATGGGTTCCTTTTGTAAAGAGATGGGTACAAAAACGTACAAAGGTATCTGTAAAAAAATATTTGATTGTCGAAGGAGCTTATATGTGCAGGATTAATCTCACCAATCATGTAACTCATTGACCTGTCCAGCGGAGCCGATGCAGGGGATACATCGTCCTACCTTCTTGCTGCTTAAGAAATGGTGATGTTTGGATCAAAAAATACTTTTTTGTCTTTCCCTTTCTCTATAAAGCCTTTTTGTGAGACACAAAGTGCAAAGTACAGTAATCCTAGCAGCACATTATGATTGTAAGCTCTTGGGGTTACATCCATGCCCAAGGCTTCGCTCTCACATGTTCATCAGACACACCTATGTCTATTCCAGAGGACCTTTTTGTAATGGTTTTTCAGAATACTCAAATACTGCATACATTAGTTACACTTTCTTTTCTTTTTAACAACTGGTTATTTTAAATATAAACATACTGCAATTTTAAAAATGTTTTTTCCACTACATAAAGGCTATTTCTGTTTTTTTAAGAGGGAGATAATGTTGTTTATCTGTAAGAACAACTTTGGCAAGATGATACAAGCTGGACTATATGGCATGAGATTACCCTGGATAGCAAATACTGCAGGGTTACTCAACTGCATCTTTAAAAACAGGACTCACAGCAACGCGTTTGGCTTTGAAATACTGGGTTAAGGTGGCAGAATCACTCTCTGTGTTCCTTAACAGATCTGTTTTGGCTTCCGTAACTAGTTATAGACCCATATAAACCAGTAATAAGGTTGGATTTGGGCTGTTTGCAGGAAAGTTGCAGCTTGAATGTACAGATTAACTATAATTTATATGCGGTCAGATACATTTGTCCCACTAGCTTACCCTGAATAATGTATAGTTTTACTGGCAAGAAGAAACCTCACCGATTTAACTCTGCGTTGTATTTGGCATTTGTTAGAAAGCTCACTGAAGTTAGAGAGTTAAAACAACAAAGTCCAGCTTTACTAAATAAACCCCCGTATTAAGAACTAAGTGCTGCAATAACATTATTTAAACTAAAGAAACCCCTATATATTAAGTGTTACAACCATTACTAAAGCTAAGACTTTAACCTGCGTGTAGGTCACCCGGTGCTGAATGTGACAATATAGTAATACCTTTCCATTAATGGAAACAACAAAAGAGAACCACAAGTTATGCACCATTTAAATCACAGAAGCAAGAATACCAACCTGAAAACCATTCAGTGCAAGAGATATGGGATTATTCATTATACCGAGTTTGCAAGTAATATGGAGATTTCATCTACCTGGCTTCACTATTCTTTATGAAGGCCTGATCTCCTTGAGTATCTCCAGCACGAAGAGCTTAAAATCAATATCAAGTGAAATTGTTGAACCTAAATAAGTAAGAATGTGTTTATAGAGCCCCTGCTGTTATGCATGTACAGGAACATATCTGATTGTTCTTTAAATGTCACTCTGCCTTATTCTCCACATCCTCGTCCCATTCACCGGTATAGCACACTGGGAGCTGCTCTGATGGGTCTTCATCTGTAAAGGAGCAAAAATGCAAGTAGACAATGAGAAAATCCAAACAACAACACTATATCACACACTCCACTCAAATCAGTAAATACAGTGTACTCACCTCTCTGGGAGCCCGCTGGGGGGTAAACTTCCTCCCAGGTATACTCTGCTAAGTTTACAGGCTGTGTCACCCATGGATCTCTAAGTAATTCATCCAAACTCATGCGTGTTTCTGGATCCCGTTGAAGAAGACCAGAAATCAGAACTTCCAGTTCTAAGAAGGAATACAAAAAAAATTACAAAATAATTACTAAATAATGTTTTTTCTTCCTCCACAGCACTTATTTTACTATATTATTATTATTATATTTATTATCAATGGCATATTTGTGGAAAGGAGGTTCGGGGTGGTGGGCCAAGCAAAAAGCAGAGATAGTGCTGGCCTGGAATTGACAAAAGAGCAACATGCAACATAAATACATCACTGTGTATTGTGCACTACTTGTCATTCAGGGCTAGCCATCCAGTAGTAGTTATGATACTAGGGCCACCCAAATTTACTGAATAAGGCACAAAAATCCCATTAACCCCTTAAGGACCGGGCTCATTTTTCGTTTTCTACCCTGTGGGACCGAGGCTGTTTTGACACTTTTGTGGTGCTTGTGTTCAGGTGTAATTTTCTCCTCACCCATTTAGTGTACCCACATAAGTTATATATTGTTTTTTTCAGGACAAGATGGGCTTTCTTCAGATACCATTATTTTGATCGTATCATCTTATTTACTATAAAAAAATTAATAAAAACATGGTGAAAAATTGAAAAAAAACACATTTTATGACTTTTATTTGAAAAATCTTTTACTCACCTAAAAAAGCAATTAAAAAAACTAGCTAAATAGATTCTACTACTTGTCCTGAGTTTAGAAATACCCAATGTTTTTATGTTTTTTTGCTGTTTTTTGTAAGTTATAGGGCAATAAGTACAAGCAGCGTTTTATGATTTCCAAATCTTTTTTAACAAATCTGGTCAGTCTGCCTCCATCTCCTCTTTGGAACATCTTTGAATCCGGTTAACTCAATTTAACCCATTCAAACCATATATTTTTGAAAACTAGACACCCCAGGGTATTCCAAATGCTGTTATTTTAACCCTTTCCATGCACCACTTATACAACTATACTTTGTCAAACTTTGTAATAGTAATTTTTTTTATTTTTTTTTCCCACACAAATTGTACTTTAGTTATAGATATACAGGTCCTGGTATATGTCACTATCAAACAACACCCCAATATGTGTTCATAACGGGCGTCCGCTGCCATACAATGTATGGCGGCTGTTGACGCCCCGGGGAGGGGCCAGACATGGCCCCCGATGCCGATCTCGGCCTTTTAAGCTTATTTAATTTTTTGACGGTTCAGGACTGTCAAAGGTCATTTAGTGACCTTCTTGTTATGACGGTCCTGAACCGGCAAAAGTCGCGAAGGGGTTAATGATCCTCCAATGCAGAAAAAACAAAGACGTTTTGGTATTGTAACCCTTAAGTTTTCTAACCTTAGTCTCTTACCTTGTGAGACAACAAACGGAGGGTTCAATTCTGCCTCTAGGATCTCTTCAACTTCACAAAAAGGATTCTCTCCAAAAATCAACGTGTAAAGAGTCACACCGACAGACCACATCTCCAGCTCTGGGCCTGGGTACCTGGGACACCAAAGAGTATACTGACAGGGATCATAGGAAAAATAAAACTAAAGTCTCTCTATCCTATTATATAGATTATGAAAATGATAAATCATGCATAGTGCTTCACAACCAGGGGTACAAAGCTCTATATAAAAGCTTACACAAGGAAAACAATTGAACATAGTCGATAAGGAAAACTAGTTGTGTATAGATGCTGAGTGCAATACCCCTGCTAGCCGGGTTCAGCACTAAACCCGGTGGAGCTCTAACCATGCTGTAATACCAAGTGAGATCCCCAACATCAGCAGAGGGGACAGATTAGCCTCTTAACCTAATGGTTCCTATTAAAAAAAACCTATGCGCACATAAAAGTTACAAATTGCAAAAACACGTCATTCAGAATATAAAATGACCCAGAACCTACGGATTTCCAAGCAGGACCTCTGGTGCGCAGTATTCGGTAGTGCCGCAAAACGTAGAGAACAGCTTCCCTAGCTGAAGATGAGCAGCCGAGCCAAAGTCAACCAACTTAATGGTGAAGTCTGGAGAAATGATAATGTTTTCATCCTTAATGTCACGGTGCAGAATATTCTTACTGTGAAGATAACCCACTGCTGACACCAACTGAATGGGGGAAAAAAAACAGAAATACACATTCATAAAAGAATATCTTTGTAGATTATTTTGAGTCAATACAGCACTTTTGTGTGTGGATTCCGAATCCAGGATACCAACAAAACAGTTACTTCTATCCCAATTAAAGAGATTGGAGGTTATAAGTCACCGTACCAATAGCTAATGGATATGTCCTTGTAGACCATCTGCTACACATACTGTAAGCGTAGGAGACAGTAAGCAGCAGTAATATTAGTAAGGCCAGAGTAAGAATATGCCATCATATACATATAAAGATGTCTTGTAATGATATATTCCCTTGCTGATCAGGACTCCTTAAACCTCTCAAACCAAGTCCCATAATTTTCTGTATTGTAGCTCAGTGAGGGTAACGCTCATTTGGCACATTCACTTGGAGATGGGCATTTTGGTTGCCTTGTCTCCTACAGTCTTTTTCAGGGATTCAACAGATGTTGATCGCAGTACAAAGTGCATGATTCACCTGTCGAAAGATATAACTAGCGAGCGGTTCGTCCAAATTGGGCTGGCTATCTATGAAGTCAAACAGGTCCAGAGCATCCCCGTGGAGTTCCATCACTAGCTGAAAGAACATGGCATTCTCGTAGACATTCAGAACCTGCAGATATGACAAGATTAACAACCCAGCGTAATATACAATATCAAAATCACAACTCGGTATTCTTAAAAAGCAGAATTTGCTTTCACATTCTGCTGATATCTTTTCTAGCTGAAAAGGGACAGCTTTAAACCTCTCATGGTGTGCAGTAAAAAATTAGTTGTCTTCCTTTATTGGCAATAACTTTACCACTTATTATTTAAATGTAATAGCGCATTAATCTAGTAAAACTGTGAAGGCTTTATTCTATAGGTAAGTACAATAAAAAAAGTCTATTATTCTGTTAACAGACTCAATCACCTCAATAATATTAGGATGTTGTAATCTGGACAAGATAGCAATTTCCCGAGTGACCCTCCCTAATTCAGGATCCTGTACCCAGCAGTCATCTAGAACTCTATCTTTGCGGATAAACTTCACAACCACCTAATAGAAAGAAAAAAAAGAAATATATATATAAGAGACAAGAAACTAATTATGTTTTTCAATGCATCTTACTCAGTAACAGTTAGGATGCTTCACGTGGAAATGTGGTAAATAGAAAAACAATGCATGTATGTGAGATTTTTGACAGCGATATTATGACTTTTTGAATTAGACATAGAAACATAGAATTTGACGTCAGAGAAGAACCGTGTGCCCCATCTAGTCTTCCCATTTATTCTGATGCAAGACTGGGGTCTTTGTCTGTCCTTGTATTAGATTCAGAATGGCTTTATGCTGATCCCATGTATGTTTATATCCCCTCACTGTATCAGCCTCTACTTTTTCTGACAGGCGGTCGTTCCAGTTACCTACCACTCTCCGAGGAAAGTATAATTTCCTTACAGTCCATTAGAACCTCAAACTGTCTAGTTTTAGACCATGACCTCATGTTCTAACATTTCTCCTCCTTTGAGATTAACTTCCCTCCTGTACTTTGTTAAATCCCTTTAAGTATTTCAATACTTCTATCACACCTCTTCTTTCTCTCCTTTCCTCCAAGCTATACATTATGTTTCCTTAGTCTTTCCTAATACTTTCTATCCTGCAAACCATTCACCGTTTTTGTAGCCATCCTCTTTTAAACTTTCTTTAAAATGTCGCTTCTCCCTTCTGGAGATGGGGTCGCCAGGACTGTACACAATACTGTAGATGAGGTCTGACCAGAGATCTGGCAGAACAATCTCTCCCTGATGCTAATGCCTCTCGCTATACAGCCACAACGTGCAATTTGCACCAACCTCCGTAGCATCATCCCTGCATCGTGCCGACCACACAAACCCAAAGGCTCCCTTGCCAAGCGGGGCAACGGTGTGGTATTCCAAGGCATACTGGCCATCGCAGGCACCTTGTGCATACAAATCCTGTAGCTCTGTACAGTATCCTTCAGCTGCCGTGCTACGAATCAGCTACGAAACAAAACACAACCAGAATTAGCATAACCTAAGAACGTGTAGTGTTTCAACCCCTTAATGACAAAACCCGTACATGTACGGGCTCAAAATGCATTGTTTTCAATGGGTTTAGGGACCGCCCTTTGTCCTTAAGGGGTTAAAGAGGCAGACATGGTTGGTTTCTTTTGCAAAGCTTTCGAAAAGGCCAGAGGAGAACATCATCCATGCCACTTATACATTTACATGATGGTAGTGCAAAAGGAGCACATACTGCCTCCCACGTGCTTCGTGTCTCAATTCTCCTTCGCACCCTGGCTGTTATTGCGCAATGTTAGGCAGCCTGTGCTGTACCAGGACCACCAATTCTGCCAACGTGTCCGGCATGTCAGGGGGCAATACAGACATTTGGGCATGTCAGGGGACATTTTTCACTGTTAGGGGAAGGAGTGTTGTGGGACTGTGGGTGTTTTTTATGTAGGAAATTCTTGTTGAATCGCACGTTTTTTTGATATTTTTTTTTAAAAAAATTGATGTTAAGTTGGCGCGCCCTACGTCAACCTCACTTTTAGTTTGATGAATCTATTTTAGGACGGAACCGAGGAAGTTTAAGCTATTACTGAACTAATATTTACCGAGTCAGTACAGCAAGAAAGATTGCTGTGTATACAAACCTCTCCCAAACTGCGTTCTGACTGTTCCAGGAGGGAGTGAGAAGAATCAGCCAGGCTGGACAGCAGCAGACGGGTCCTGGCTACGGCCTCCTTCTGGCTCTGCAGCAGATCTTTAAACACCCAGACGTGGAACGCGGGGACGCCGGCAACGGACACGCACTGCACCTGAAACTGAACAGCTGGAGAAGAGCACAAGAACTTAGTCCGGTCCACCTCCTGAACAGAACCCGAGCGGCAATGACAGAGGATGGCAGCTCTGCTTTACCGTTTCCTATACCAGATCGTAATTTAGCGCAAAGGAAATCACAGACGAGAACTTCTGCTGAATAAGAAACATTCATAGTCTAAAAATCTTTTCAAATATTTACACAAGGCTTGAAATTTATAGCTCAGGAGCTGACAGTCTCTGAGACAGAAACTAGATCTGTTCTTCGAGCGCCTTAGCAGTTCTTTACTTTTAGCTTACATTAATCCACCTTAAAGTTGTTTTGAGAGCCGTGAACATTATTCACACCAATAATAACCGAGCCGTTATTCTGAGATTCTTACTATTTCTTAAAAAAAAAACAACAAAAAGAAAAAACTTTCAAATTACCCGATAGCTATATTTGAGGTGTTAAATATAAATAATTACTATATCTTTACTGTATTTAGATTGTAATCTTTAAACGGGAGGGTGAATGACAGCCATCTTTAGAAGTAGTCATTCAGAGGTTAGTAAATAGCCTGGAGCGATCGCTTATTCAGCTGAGATAAATACATCTCTTCTGCGGGTTCGCCAAAGATAAGCTGTATAATTTATTTGTTTAAATGGCAATATGGCTTGGAGAGAACATCCCCCCCTAAGGTTAAAATCAACAGTTATTATTTCATTTTTATTTCACAGTAAATAACTGTTCATTTCCAGAGAAGGTCACATTAACAAGCAGCAAACGTGGCCAAGGTCTGGGAGCTAAATGAGTCATTGGCTGTCAGCAGTGTATTTGGCAGAAACGTATTCCGCAGCCTGGATACCCATCTGTTCCATCCAGCCCCATGCGGGTACGGCTATAGAGTAAGTCAGGATGTTTATTGCCGAATGAGCATTCGTGAGAACCCTCAGGATTTGACCCAGAGTCTCGAGGTGAACAGCCACGTTCTCCGGGTCACACAATCCGGAGCGGACTCGTTCCTATTCTATACGGCTGTGATCATATCCAAGACTCCCAAGTTGGTACGGCTGCTGCCAGTATGTTATGGTTGATATCCCTGCTTGAATGCAGGCGATTTATACAAGTGCACCAAGGCTTCCACGAGGACCAGTATTAGATCCATTGGGTTAACACAATTGACAAGTAACTACATAGAATCTTCACGACGGGCTATTAAAGAGTCTCGGGACCACCTTATTACCTGGGTATGCTAATGAATAGTGTGTATCACTTTGGGTAAGCATATACTGTAGCTCTAGGCCTAAAGAATGACAGATCTGTTATCATAAACACAGGAAACTTTAAGAGTAATCAAAGATGTGCCTAAGCGCCATAATTAATCCACCCTATATACACAAATCTCTATATTAAACATAACTCCAGTGAACACGGCACCTTTTGTATATATTTCACAGTCTGGCACCAGATATGAGTGAGAATAATAATGCAGATCTTAGCAGAAGTTAAGATGACTGCTCCCATGGTATACTCGGTATAAAGTATCAGCGCTGCAGTTATACGAAGTCACGATGACATGGCGGTTATATGGATATGTGTATTTCTGATATGGCGGGTAGATGTCCATACAGCAGAAGACTCGCAGTCTTGGTAGCACCAGCTGTATGAGTTAATGCAGGAGGACAAAACAAAACTGAGAAAGCATATAAGACACTTTCCTGGAATGGAAAATATCATACATATAGATAGAGGAGCAAACAGAATAGAGAATAATGAAATTCGATTTGATGCATCTTGTAAAAATGTGAATGCTATATAATTAAAAAAAAGGAAAATAATAAAATTTGTAACGAGGAAGAAAGGTGTGTTAAAAAGACAATGCAATGTATGCTTACACAGCCTGGAGCCATCCTTGTGATAGCAGCAGCCGGAGTACTTTCCTTCCCGGACTTCATCATTCATAGACGGGACTCGGAGCTCCATAGTATGAGCGCGGCGTGACGCAGAACAATCCAAGTCTGAAGAAAGGTCTCCTCCATTCTTTATAGGAGTAGATGTCACACAGGAAAACGCTTGCTCTGGAAGCCTCTCTACCGCAGATGGGCCACAGCCCTCCACATCCACGCCAATTGGATCGAGGTGCAACTCCAGTTCCGTACCTGGGCAAGTGTGAGTGGACAGTGGGCTCAGAGGTCTGTTATTGGCAAATGTGAGATTTGTGGTGGGGGTATCAGGTACAATTAAACCGGATACAGCGCTCGGTTCATGAGATGAAGGATTCGATGCTGTATTTGGAGGCAAGCTAATAGGCGCAATGAAAGACTGTGGCGTGTGGCTAGGTTGGGGAGAGTAAGAGCCATTTAATCTTTCAGCTGTTTCTTCATCAGACGTAGTATTGCTGGGATCGGGGGCAGTTGGGTCTGTACCAGCAGTACAATCATTATTTGCAGACATCATTGCTGGACTGTTTGGCAAAGGTTCGACCTGAGTTGTGACAGGAGGAAGGTCATTTAAGGACGCGGGAAGGTGGATTTTGTTGAGATCAGAAGTCTGCGAAGAGGTTGAAGCAGCAAAGGAGTTGCAATGCTCTACCGCAGGAGAAGCCGAGGGAGAACGGACAGACTGATTCATACGAGGCGCCTCCTCGTCCTCTCGACATCCAGTTAAAGCCATGCTTCTAAAGCAGTGGGTGAGCGGAGTTACATCCGAGTCGGTATCCATTCCAGGTAGAAGGGCATGCATCGCGCATTTCCCCGGTTCAAAGCCTCCCTCCCAGGGCTCATCTTCTGTAGGGGTCCCAAGGGAGAGGCAGCATGCATGCGCAGCTGAGGTGTGATGATCTGCAGGGTACGAAGAAGTAGTTTTCTGCAGGCTAACAGGAGTCCTAAACAAAATCAAGAAAAACAATTAACACGGAAAAAGCTACTCAAAAATACAGCGATGGTCAACGGGTGAACGGTCTTCACGGCTCTTAACATAAAGTCAATTAAGATAACCTACAGCGTTTACTTTTGTTTTGTGATCAGCGTAAACGTTTCAGATGTGTGGTTTAACGGCAAGGGGTTATTTCATGAAAGCTGTGGCAAAAAAGTAAAAGAGCTGGGAATGGGTTTTTTTTCCTATCGTATGTTAGTTACATACCCTTCTTCTTCCCCCACCATAAGCAAGACCGTTAAAACAAATCTACTCCCTCCAGAGAAAAAGTTATTGGAAAAGAGGAGAGGGATAGCTTGATGGAGAAGAATAATCATCAGACTGTAAGACGTTGAGATGGCGCCTCACAAGTTATACACACTTCTATGTGATTTAATCATTTCCTGCTAATAATAATAATACCGGTAATAATAATCCTTCCCTGATTCCGCATTCGGCTACATTAATAATTTACAATTTCACTGCATTGTGCTTTTAAAATCTTGCAATGCCATCTCGCTGATAGTAATGCATAGAGATAAATATTTAACAGCATAGGAAGCTACAAAATAAGGCACCCTACACCAGCAGTGGGACATTAAAGCGCCTGTTTAAATTCATCAAACACCAATAAACATACGGTAATTCCAGTAAAACTTTAATGAAGGGATATAGCAAATACTTTTTTTTCTCATTATTCTTTATACTGGTATTCACAACACGATATACAAAGTGCAATAGTATCTTCACAAAATATAGGCTGGTTTAGAATACAGGAGAATAAAACCACAGCCAACCTTATCAATATACTGTAGGTTTGTTTTGCTGTATATTTAATTGCATCAAATGTAGGAATAGTTAGATCCCAATGTGATAGCAACCAGAAAATAACTAAAATTTACAAAAGAAAATCTATGCAAATCACAAAGCAAAGTTGCTAAAGGTGGTTTTAAAAAAATTAAAAAAAAATGGGTTTAATGGAAATAAATTGCCTTTTAGTACTACATGGACTTCATTACCTAAAAAACAGCCTTAATAAAATGATCTAATGTGAAAAGTATTTTAAAAAGAGAGCGTGATTAATTACTCATTTTAAACTCTGGATCTGCAAACCGAGGAAGAAAAGCACATATGTTGATGTTTTTTTGTTTTTTTTTATGAAGACGTTTCAATCGCTTGCCAAAGAAACAGCAGATTCTATTTCCCAGAACAGAAAAAAAGGTTGAAAGATTGTGCATTAACTTAATTAAGGGGCGCTTGCTTGTTGGCAATAAGCTTATGCTCACCCGCTTCTGTGTATCGTATATTTAGTAGCCTTCTGCGCTTTTTACATGTGTAACCGACTGCTACGAGCAAAATATGTTAGTACCTTGTAGATGGAGTTGGCGGAGTCAGTATAAGATGGTAACCGGCGTGCGAGTAATCATCCGCAGCACCCAGCAGATCCTGTAACGCATCTATATGGAAAGGTTTCTTTGTAGCTGTCAACAAAATAAAACTCAGCAATATGACTTGACAGGTAGATCGATGAATAAATTGCATCATTAAATTAAACAATAAGAGCATATGGTCACACAGATAATGGGATTACACAAAAACATATTCAGGTCATCCTTTTCAAAATGCCCTTTTGTATGAATAGTACAAAACATTTTCTCAAGGGTTGTCTCATGTCGACAGTCACATCCTATATAACCCAAGAAATCTACCCAAACTATGCAGATACACATCAGGTTTTTTTTGGAGGAAAAGATCCCCAGGGTTGGTCTATTAAAATACAAAGCTTAGTTTGACATATTACATCTGAAGCAACACTAAATATAACAGTTTAGAGAAACTTTAGAGAATTTAATCTGGATTTTTCTTTGCTAATCCACACTTTAGAGCTGTTTCATCAACTTCAACTCTGGCTCTCCAGCACAGAAATATATATCTGATAACATAGATAAGTCAGGGATGTGGTAACCAGGGACAGTATGAATCGTCATTCCTGGCAACCACTTCCCCACCGAAGATATTTAATGTGGATTTCGGTTGATGCATCCATTTGAAATGTTTGATTAGGTTCCTAACTTGCACCGATATTTGGCCGTTAGTGTAACATGTCAATAAATAAATACCAATATGTAATAATAATGCACCCACAAGGTGTAGTAAAAGAGCCTTTCATCATATTACACTATGATGGGTTCCTGTTTTATTTGAGTGGCTTTAGTGATCCTGATTGTGTATCCGCTTGGAAATTTTCATCTTAGCGGAGAGCAGCATTTTATGTATAGCAAGTATTATTGATTGATACACATCCTACTGTTTTTATTCATCTTGGTTTATTAATAACCATTCATAAAAAAAGCACCACTACAAAATATACAAATTCATTTAAATGTTTCCCTAAACAGGATCATTTCAAGAGTAGGGTCCAGAGGTCAATGTCAGCTTGCTCCTCCGACACTGAAATGGGTTAAAAGCACAAAAATGGACAATCATGTGCATTAAAGTGCATACGATAGCTGGAATGTCCCTTTAATCACACAGATTAATCAAACATAAATGACAAATATTCCTTCCAAATACAAATTACAAACATTGATAACAGCAATTATCAAAAGTGACACATTGAGAAACACACAGAACGACATGTTAACATTTACCATCGCTTAAGGTGAGGTCATGTGATCTGGCCCTGGGTAAGGGTTCTTTTGGAGGGGTCAATAGTGGCGAATGCTCTCTTCCTATACTCTGCATGTAGTGATAAAATCCAGGAATCAGGAAAGTGATGCTCTGTTAAAGAAAGACAGATTCATGTTTCAAATGACTTCATCAAGCCAGAGAATAGTTTTCTACCTGTGATCTTGAATAAAAAACAAAAAAACAGCCGAGACAGGTGTCACAGTTTTTACAACCCAAGCAATACTTTCCCCATCCGAACAGTATTTTGTCTGCTTGCAGAGAGGTGTACCGTGCGGCATTACGCTCTGATCGTGCACAAGCCTCTACATGCGGCTGTCCTATTCTAAAGTGATCCGCATCAGTATAGCAATGTTTTATTTGAAATATATCGTACTATATTATGAAATATAGGTCTGTGCAAGCCGATTTTCCAGGGACACGTGAATAAAGTTGTTCGGTTTTAAAATCTGTAACAGAATAAGCTGTGCAATGTTTTACTTGTATACTTACATACACAACACATTCAAGGAAGCGTGTGACATCCAGCACTTAAAGTGTATTTCAAACATTTATACAATGATATTTTAATTACACAGCGCCAGCGGATTCCTTAACCATTACAATAGGGAAGAGCGACAATTAACAATATACAAAATTGACAATAACTAACACTCACTGGTACAGAAGAAGGAGAGGGCCCTGCTTATTATTTAATATTTGTATGATTCAGGAGCCAAGCATGCATTTAGTATGCAGTATGATACGCTTTAAGATGGATGGGAGAGATTAAATTTTGTAACGGTTATACTTACTTTGCTTAAAAGCTGCGCTGTGTCGTATCCAAACAGAGTGGTAGAAAAACTACCGTTTATTCCTCGGATCGATCCATCTGAATGCAGTGTGATTACGCCACTGATAGAAGACAGGACACAGAGGCTGGCATGGTATTCTTCTACCCTGCGTGTGCCTTCTAAACCACCCTCTGCCAAAGTCAAGCTAAGTGGGAAAGTGGCTCCATCTCTTGTCATGCCCACTACTCTCTGCTGCCTCATGCTCTGAAACGACACGAATCAGGGTTAAATGAAAATGATGTATTTAAAAAGGTCACTATTGTTCCACTAAGTAACAAACACCATAGTACCTGTGGCATCTTTTTTCCGGGGAGTGGAATCTGAATGGAAGGCAATAAATCTGTTATATGATGTCCTACAACTTCTTCGGGATCCATGTATCCATACAGCCGTGCACACGTGGGATCACAAGACAAAATTCTTCCCTGCAAGACAAAGCCTCACGGGATCATTTCAGTCCTGCGCAGAAGATACCATATCATCAAACGCAGATTCCAGAAACATAGAACTGATTATTACACCTTTTATCCTGGGTTTCTTTGTACCACTGTGGAGTATAAAGTACCGGTACTCTTGTTACTCTACAGTAACAACATTTAAACATAAAAGAGGATGGGAGCTGGTTGGCATACAAAATGGTAAATATGTAATCTTTCTAACCGCTGTGTCTTTTGGCTTGTATTGAATTGGAGAAACATGGTGCATAGAGGATAAATAAGGTATTATGAGACCACCTAATGTATTCATACCTGTTGCAGTCTGGTTGATGTTTCTGTACTTCCTACTTACTGCACCTTCTATTTATTTTTATTTTAGTGTAAACCGTAAAGCACTAAATACAAATAACTAAAGAGGTATCTATGCAGCAGGAGTATCTCATTTAAATGAAACTAAACGTAGGAGTGTGTAAGTATATATACTCTGCCATTCAAACGTTTGGGGTCCCTTATCTGTTTTTTAAGGGGAAAAAAAGGAAATTTCTAGCTGTGGGTTTTCCAACGATCAATTAGCCTTTTAAACTTAAAATTGGATTAGCGAACACAACGTGCCATTGGAACATGGGAGTGATAAATGACCTCTGTATGCCTATGAATATATTTCTAGCTACAATAGTCATTTACAACATTAACAACATCTGCGCTGGGTTTCTGATCTATTTTAATGGACAAAATGTGCTTTTCTGTCAAAAACAAGCAAGGTAATGTCTGAATGAACCCAAATGGTAGTGTGTGTGAATGTGTGTGTGTATATATATATATATTATATATATATATATATATATAATCATTACCGCACATACTCACATAACAATTGTACCAAAAGAAATGAAATGATGGGAAAGTGTAAGACAGACATAGTAAACATGTCGATACTCACATCCTGTTGGAAGGATAGTGTTGTTGCGATTCTCTGGACTTTCTCAAGAAACAGCAGACACTGCTTTTTAAATCTACGGATCCACATGCGCAACATTGTTATCTCTCCTCCACGGCACACAGCTTCCACCTGAGCACAACGACAGAGTGAGCTTCTACAAGCTAAGCGTTCTGAATTGTCCCACCGTGCCGAGACATAAACCCAAAGCACATTCTCCTGTCTATTTCCGCATTAGTTTAATACTTAAAGCCCAGATGCACCTGCCTGTAATTCTTGAACATTGAACTGAATCATAGTGAGCATGAACTATTGTGAATAACTGTCTTAACTTTGTATGTTTGTTTGAAAATGCAAATAATAAATAACTAAATAAATAAACTGAAAAAAAATCACAGGCGCCAAAGACAAAGCCGTGAAGGCATTTAGCGATTAAACGACTCTCCCTACTCACCACTTCACCAGGTGTATGCAAAAGTCTGTCTGTCTCCGCCAGCTCCTCTTCCAGCTCTTCACAAATTCTATGGCTGGAAGCGGGAATTAATGCAGACAGACTCATCCCGATCAGTTCAGGACTGCTGTAACCAAAGAGGCTGCCGGCTTTGTCATTTGCCATTAAAATCTGCAAAAACCCAGTTGAAAACGCTATTATTTTGGTTTCCAGTCCCCTTAATTTCTTAATTTATTATTTTTGTACCTCCAGACAAACTTCCTGTAATATCAATTTTCAAATAAGACATACAATCTAAAGCTACACAGAAAAGATGACTACTGTCACACTGTTCTATAGTGTGAAACAAACAGTGTATATAATGGTGTATATAGGACACCGTGTTGAATGTAAGCGCATTTCCGTTATAAACAGATATATTATAGAAACATAGAAAGGGATGGCAGATAAGAACCATTCGGCCCATCTAGTCAGCAGGTAACTTCATTTTTTGCATTAAGACATATGGAAACATTCTGATTACAGTGGTCAGAGCAATGAAGTTAAAGATGGTCTAAGACAATATTTTTCCCAGGGCTTATTCTCACCTGGGAAGTCTTGGTGCTGACCGTCAGAACCGCTCTGTCAGAGGTGCGCATACTCAAGAAAAGGGACTGGGGAGCGTCATCTGGGGTGGGAATGCCGCTAGTAGAACCCACGGGGGATCTGAGCAGCATGTGGCTGGTAGATGAAGACAAACTGTAAGAGCTCCAGTCATTGCCTAAAAATGCATAACAGACAGATGAGAAACTGGTCAGATTCATACAATGTACAGACACGATCTCTACAACGCTCTGGCTAAAAGATCCAAGCTTTAAACGCGCAGCCCGCTGTATTTCCACGTGCAGTCCCTGGCCGGCGTGGAAGCGTTACCAATCAGGCTGGCTGTGTTCCAGCTGCTTCCGTCTCTTCCTCCACGATGTCTCCTTCTTGGGCTGGGAATCTGAGGAAAAGATTTGCTCAGCGTGGAAAGAATATGCAACGGGCAACTGGACGACTGCGGGAGAACCGACGCTGCCATATTGATGTTCTGCCCTAAATACGAAAACAAAAACAAGTTTCTATAACAATAAGTCGTTCACAACCGCCGAAAGCATCCGGATCCCACGAACACAAGATACAAACCTACCCTCTCTATCGGTCTGATCAAAACCACAACTTAATATGGAAGCTTTGTTTGGTTTCCATGGCAATGATCTATCAGCACCTGCTTTGTACCACGGGGAAATTAAGTGTTCTCAACAAAAATGATGGATGAGACAAAGCAGGATGACATAATTATTTCTGGGAAGTCCTAGAAGGTATGTCAGTCAGTTGTGTTTAATGTTCCAATTAGCAGATGTGGAGAAACATTTAAAAGAATCACTAGGTGTTTATATTGCAAATTGGCAATGTATGTGCTGTCCCTTCACCAATCTCTAGCTGTGTCCCTTTCCATACGTTCTGTCTTTATGGTAAATATTGGTAATTTTAGGGGCATATACCCGGTACAGCTGGTGAAGAATACAGCTATACTGTATGACGTCACTTCTCACTACACCGTTCGCGTGGAAGTCACAACTCTTACGTATACGTTAAGCAAATCACGCAAATCAACACATCTCAGGTGCACAGCCAGCTGCTAGTCACACATGCGCTATTCTCTCACACGGTGCACAAAGAGCTGTCAGTGTACCATTCGTAACAAACGACCGCCACTGCAGCCGCCATCAGACACTGTATTTATCGCCTCCCGACATTATGCACAAGGCGGCCAGAACTCCGCCACAGACCCCATAAGTGCCCCTTAACACCCCCAGCTCATACCTCTTATCTCATCCCTGGCAGCTCTTGTATACAGATAGGCGGAAAAGGCGGGACTAAGAGGTTTGAACATATTATCCAATCAGGCACTTTGAGCCATGTGACCGCGCTTATTGCAGCCAATCACCGGAAGGAATGTGTTGCTAGGACTTATCATGCCTCCCGAAATTGAAAAAAGAGCGGGTCAGTCGTTGCTATGGACGCCGTCAACAGATGCTCTGGACAAACCCTCTGCCCGTGTGGGAGTTCTAAGTACATATAGCGCGCCAGGTGAATTATCTGAACATTGGTTTTCATCTCCCGGTCATTATGTTTAATTCTGGAGATAATTCTAGAGATGGCTGCTCCCTGCATCTCCAATGTTCCTTGTTATTTGTGACTCTGTTTGTTACTTTCCAACATTAAATACCGTACAAAAAAACTTCGGATCAGGAGGCCTTTGTTACCTTTATTACCTTTATCATGAGATTCACACCTTCTGGTCCTTGGTTTCAGCCCCTGGGATTTATTCACTAAAGGGATACTTGTGATTTCAACTACCTAACTTCACTATTCATTATGAATCACCAATACCGACATATGTCCCCGGCAAGAAGGTCTGAGCTGGCCCTGTATAATGCATAATTCAATGTGAAAGCGAACTCTTGCTAATTTACCTATACGTTAAACTGTCAGCTCTCACCATTTAGTGAATAGACCTTATAAGTAATTGCACTCCCAGTGCTATTGTTGTCCCTATGGGACCTTAACCCTCTGTACTTTCTTATGCCATCCTTTTTTCTAATGAATAGTAAAACAGAAAATGTTTATTTAATTACATTACCAAATACTGGTATTAGTTGAAATACATTATGCGCTTCTAGCCGCCTTTTGCCTACAACACAGATTGCTTTGGGAAAGTTACAAATTCAACAAAAATGAAAACGTATAAAGTAGTTAAGCGGCATAATAAGGCGAATTCCAATAACAACAGGTTCTCTTTTTTGTGTTTGGGGTCAGCATTACTCTCCGTGGATATTATGATATGCCCGTCAATACCAATTTGAATGGCCAAGCAATGCCCAGTTACCACCCAAGCAGGTAGAACAGGGTATGTTAGACTCTGGGACATGATGTCTCGTAGCTGCCATGTAAACTGGGCCATCCGTTCAGCTTCGGCGGTCAAAATGTTGGCCGCAATTAATTTGCTTGCTCCATTTGCTATTATCAGACCGCCTGTTCATCTAAAGTATCCTCGTATAATAAGCCTCACAGAGCGATATCAACAATAGGGTAACACCAGGAGTCACTGAGGGGGCAGCTATGGATGGACATGACTACCCCACACAGCCTATAACTCTTCCAAGGGGTACAGATGCTTCTTCCTCCCCTGTGCAATACTTCAGACTCATTCTGTGAGTATTTTTTACTCGTGGAAAGGCTCAACTTAATGGGGCACTCCGTGATTAACATGCACTTTAATGCATATGATGTCTTAGTGTAAGCTTATAGCATTTTTTTCACCCCATATAGAAGGGTTCATCCTCACTATACAATTGTTCCGCCTCTTGTTCAAGCACAGGCTATTTACCTGCATCCAGGTCCAGCGCTAGCTCACGCCAGATCTCCAGGGGGTGTAACGAGATGTCCAGCACTGGCCCTCCCCAAATTTTTTTTATTATTTTTAAGCTCAGAGTAAATAATGCATATTAAAGTGCTTACTATGTCATTTGATACACATTTGTTTTTGGTGAGGCTATTTTGAACAGTAAACCATCTCTTTACAACCGATTACAGAAACCCCTGGCATCCATTCCTCCGAGAAACCTTGTTAACACAGATGGATGGTGTTCGGGGCCCGTAGCATATTTCGCTGAATATTGTTTATTGGTTCTGGCAGTCTTATTAAGGGGAGAGTTAATGAAAAGGGAAAGAAATTCAGATTTAGATGTTTACTTTCATTAGGTTAACATCTGAATTAAATAGTTCTAAATCAACATTGACTGACAACCAAGAATAATAAAGAAAGTTCATTATACCAAAAGGCTGCCCTCTTTAAATATGGAGTGATCAGAGGAGACGTGCTACTGATAACGAACACTACAACTCCCGACATGCTCGAGTGATTTGAGCATGCGCAGGAGCACCCAGAAAATATATTTTGCCGATTGGTTGTTTTTCCTCAAGCTGTCGCGGGTTCTCGCTGGCTATTGGTTGTGGCGTTTTTCTTCCGGACACTGTAGGAACAAGAAAATAATGGCGGACGAAGCAAGATATACAGAAGTGCAAGACATGGAAGGTAAGAAACTATGTTACGGTAGGAGGTGGGTAAAGGTGTGAGCCGTAGAGCGATATGTGTGATAAGAGCGGGCGGACGAGAAGCATTGCCGGGTGGCTTGGGAAACATGGAGGCTCAGTCGCAGGAAGAGAACTTTGGAGATAAATGACAGGATTTACGGATGACAGCAGTTTGCGGAGAGGATGAGGTAATAAGGTAGGCGGGCCCGATCCACTGAACGGCAAAGGGCGAAATCTTTAATCAGAGGAACGAAATTATGGGAGTTCGTCTAGTAATATGTGGATAACGGCACCGGGTAAGCCATTAGTATTGAGGGCGTCGGGGCTGAGCATGTGCTGTGACAGAAAGGCCTGAGGCGACATTATTATCCTCATCCTGTCACCTCCCTGATTATTATGGGAGAGATGCTGCTCTTCTCACATGCGTCCGACAGCCAGATGTACCAGAAATCCACTGGATCCATTCATGTGTCAGGGCCTCAGTAATCCACTGGATCCATTCATGTGTCAGGGCCTCAGTAATCAACTGGATCCATTCATTTCTCTGCAGTGGACAAGAGGAGGGATTCCGATGAGTCAGCTGACGATGAGATAAAGGAGAAACGGGATGTCCGAGATGGAGGAGAGCAAAATGCCCAGGCGAATTCAGGTACGGCGCTTGTCTCCATGGATTCATTTATCAGTATATATAATATATATTATATATAACCATCTTTATTTAAGAGCTTTGGCATGCTTTTCCTGTGCATAGATCCTTTAATAATAGTGATAACCTTGTATTTAGGAGATCTGGAAACTCCAGTGGACATTGAAACAATCAACCTGGATCCAGAAGCAGAGGTAACAAAGGATTCCCTTCTACCCCCTCCCAAACATCTTTTCGGTGACTATTCATATATTCTGAGATAAGAACTAAAATAAACAAGGACTGTTGTAGCCCTACAGTAGCTAAAGAAACACATTTTGTAGGTGATTAGAAGAAACAATAGCTTGTACCAAAAGATTGATAAATGCTAGAAACTGCTTGTGCTGAATACAAGTTGGGTTTTTTTTGAAAGACGTTTAAAGATTTCATTGTTGGTTATCAAAAATGAAATAATAAGCCACAATGAACCGGGAACAGCAAATCAAACGTATTTCACTACGGATGGTTTATCATAAGACATTTATGTTTGCTTGGTATTTACCATCCCGCTAGCTGGTATGGCATGCGTTTTTTAATGTATGTATACAAGTGAGTGAGGTTTTCTTGATTATGTTCATCTGCTAAAGCTGTAATATCAAGAAAGGCCCAAGGGCTAATATAGCCGTTTTACTCTTTTATACATGCTTTAGTATAGAATTTTTTTTTTATTATTTTAAATTTATTTTGAATGCTACAATTTAACATTGATCCTTCTGCTTGTTTTATCTCAACTCTTTTGTTTTCCTGCATGATCATTAGTGCCTTGTTTTTTCCCCCTCTTGTTAAAATCCTTTATTTGCTGGTGTATCTCGCAGGAGGTTGACCTGAACCATCTGCGGATCGGAAAGATCCAGGGATTTGAAGTTCTGAAGAAAGTAAAGGTGAGAACTTAAAAACATTCTTTGTTTTGTCGAAATTTGTTTAAACGGGAAACACCTGATCAGGCATATAAACACTTACTTTGGGGTGCTGTTAAAAATGGGCATTATATACGTAACACAACACTAGAAATCCCCACACAGCCAGCAAGTGCATGCTGCGGATTCTGCTTAAAAGCTGGGGGGGGGCATACACAGAAGTCTCTCAATCTACATTTTAATGGTAGCGTCTCTCCCCTTTGGCCTCTGTTCTGTTCCTCCCACTTGTCATGTCGTGCCTTCACAAATGTCCTTTACAGCTTTACCTCCATGTTTCCCTTTCTTATTGTCTTTACCCCTGTAGACATTATGCCTTCGTCAGAACTTAATAAAGTTGATTGAGAATTTGGAGCAGTTGGAGACATTGACGGAATTGGACCTATATGACAATCAGATCCGTAAAATACAAAACCTGGAGAACCTGAGTCGGCTTGAGTGAGTAAGCTGTAATGTGCTTATTTTATTCTTACTTTTCCAAAATGTTAGTCTATTAAACCTGTGTAAAATAAATAAATAAAAATAAAAAAATTGTGTAATGTCCTATAATATATATAATTATAGGACAACTTTTTCTTTATTGTGACAAGCAGATATATTAACATTGTGTTCTGAATATTTGTTTGATTTCCTTTTAATAGTTACTGACTGGCTCCATAAGTATTGGTGGAGGAGAAGGTAGAGGACCTATCGATATGTCAGTTCTGCCTCCTTTTCCTTAAATCCTAGTGTCTGTAAAGTAGTACGGCGCTTTACTTTAAAAACCATATAATGGAGTACATTTATGATCTGTCAGCCTGAAAATAAAAGAAACTTTTGGCAATGAAGTGGTTAAGGTAGGATCTTTCACTCCCATTGCTGCCTTATATGTTAAGACTGCTTTTTGTCTGCAGGATCTTGGACCTGTCATTTAACCTGCTGAGACACATCGAAGGACTGGAAACACTAACTCAACTTCGCCGGCTCTATTTGGTGAACAACAAGATAAGCAGAATGGAGAACTTGAGCTCTCTAACCCAGCTCCGATTATTAGAACTGGGCTCCAACCGCTTGAGGGTGAGTAGGTTACAGGCGCGAAAGGACTGGTTGTTATATTTCTACTTATCGGTTTATGAGGATTGGTAAGTTAGGTAGGTTAGGAGTCTGAGCTGGAGAAGCGTTTCTATAAGCAAATTAAACAAAACAAGAGACCTTGTGTTCCCTTATGCACGGTATACACAAGCAACAATCTTTCAGTCCCTCCATTAAGCTTAACAAGGTGTCCATTCAAAGTGCCAGAATGAAAGAGCTACTGCATCAGTGCTGCTCCTGTCAGTGAAGACTGCTGTAATGGCACCGGTCCTGCAGGATTAGGCAGAACTTGGGGATAAGAACACTTTTCTCAGGGGCCGTCTTGCTGGAGCGCATTTCTTCCGGAAGTGCACCAAAGCCACGGTCTGGGAACCTAGTGCCCTGAACAGCAGGGATTAGACGTACCGTCATAAAGAGGTCGTTCATCTCTGCCAGACCCCTTGGATCTACAGGTTTTTACATTCCCAAAGTTTCCATCTATGTGTATGGGAAAAATTCATAAAACACGCATTGGGTACAAATTCCCATTGCTGAATAAATGTTTTTTTCATTCACAAACCTTGCATATATATATATATATATATATCACTACACCTAAACTCTTTAGTTCAGTAGTATTGATAAATATGTAATACAGGATGATATGTAAAGCATACATGTCCTCTGGAATGACTGTATAATCACGAGTTGTTTATGAATATGAATTGGGTCATGGTTCGGCTATAAAAGAAAATTTGAAGGTTATTTCTTATCTATTATCAATATTTATTATGCTTAATGCACTTCTATTTTTAAAAAAGCCTCTACTCTTACAAAGTGATGTATAATATGAGTGGTGTCATCAAATAAGGGAAATCGTGCTTTAACAATTGAAAACCCCTAAAGATGCAGAGCCGTACAGCAAACGGACCTTGGGTTATTGTTTATTTTTATCCATACTTGTTTCTTTTCTTCCAAACACACTCTCCTTTCCCCCTCCTCCTCCTCTGTTTATTAATAATAATAAACAGTGGCAGTTTTAGGATGGTGGGGAGACAGGGAGTACAGGGAGGCTGGCAATTTCTATGAAATGATTCAACCTTACTGTAAATAAGGAGAAACTGAAGATGTCTTTGCAACTAGAAATGTTTTACTTTGACTTGCCTGTGGAAATCTAAAATCTGTTTATTTTTAAATGTCTCCTTGTTATCTTAAGCACGTCCTTGACGATGAAAGCATCCTAAGCGGTGTCGTTGGCAGATCTAAATCAGATGTAATATGTCGGTTTTATTCAGTCATAAGGCCACGGATAATAGTTTGCACGCGAGAAACAATGTCGTAGACAGCCACAACAGCGACACACCAGCTTTTCTGTAGTACTGCCGGATTATGATTAAATGAAAGGATATTGACATAAGCAATTAATGCCTAATTTCTTGGGCTTTACTGTACAAGCTCAAAACTTATCTACTTCAGCAATAGTTTTTATTCATTTTGCAAACATGTTGATGATCGATCCCCGCTTCTAAAGTGATTCATAATTTTGCAGGCCATTGAAAATCTGGACTGTTTGCGAGAACTTGACAGCTTGTTCCTTGGAAAAAACAAGATCGCTAAACTGGAGAACATGGAAACACTAACTAACCTCACAGTATTAAGCGTGCAGGTAATTCCCAATATACCACGGACTGGCATTAGTTTATTAAATTGTCGTCGTAACGTGTGATGCAACGATGTGGTTGCAGTTGTCTGGCGTCGGGTTTAGAAGCTGTAACATCCGGATGAGACAGATCTCCTGCACCCCGTCAGAGCTCAGTATGCTGATCCATGGAATAATTACTTTATGGGCTTTGCAGAAAAGGCTGCTTACTGAGCTGATGGGGAGAGATCTCCTTTATTCACAAAGCAGAATACCAGTAACACCAGAGCTTGTGGATAATGTTACAGATAGGGATGGAGACAAAGTAGTATCCTGGGCTCCAGATATTGAGTATGGAGCCCTGTTGTCTGGTTCAAGTTATGCAGCTCAAGTAAAAGACCACCACAAGTCGGCTGTGTTAGACTTCGCAACCCCCAATATAATATTTGCTTCTTGTTTTATTACAAACAAAATAAAATGTATCACCCGTGTGAGTTCTTTTGCAGCCATTTCCGTGGGTCAGAGCCCTGCTGTAGGAGTTATAGCCAGACCACAGTCATTAAAGACACGGCTATGTTAAATAGTTACACCATACTAGACTATAGTTAGACTATACTTGCTTTTTTGTCTTCTTATATAGGGCCACATTTATTAACTTACAGGCCCATTGAAGCTGCAGATCCCGCTGGTTCAATTCTGAGTACCCACTCCATGAGTGATCTTCTTCACTTACCATTATACCATCCAGGAGTACAATCCATACACTGTGTGCTAAACTATATTGGCTTCTGTAGCCCGGCACAAATAAACAAGTTAGCAGCGTAGTTTAGTATATACTTCTTAATATGCCTTTTCTTTTCCAGAGTAATCGTTTAACGAAGATTGAGGGTCTGCAGAGCCTAGTGAACCTGCGCGAGTTGTACCTAAGTGACAATGGCATCCAAGTCTTGGAAGGGCTGGAGAACAATGTGAGCGGCTGATTAGGCACAGGGGTCATAGCAGGACTAGCACATTGTGACAAAAAGAGAGACTGGTGTTTGGGTTTAAAGAGAGGGGTTGGAGGTGGGTAAAGTTATGTTTTCTGGGTGGAAAACAAATCCTAATTCTGTAACTGAAATTTGGTTGGAGATAAAGTAGCTTGCTAAGTAATTTTATTTTGTCTTATTTTAGAATAAACTCACTACCCTGGATGTAGCCTCTAACCGAATCAAAAGAATTGAAAATATCAGACACTTGACAGAGCTCCAGGAATTCTGGGTAATGTTTAATATTTGTGTAATTCCTTAATTAGGGGTCGTTTTGTGCCTCGGAAAAATGTATTAATGTAACTCCATGGCCTGTTTGAAGGCCAGTCGTGTCATGGACAGTTAGCGTATATATTATACATGTATGGTCAACATTGGCGCTACATTGAATATTTTGTATATTGGGTACGATATCCTGTGAAAATAAGTGTCTAGCGGAACAACTTTCTTCTGTATACGCTCATACATTTGAAACAAAACACAGGATGGTACAATAACAATTAGAAAAAGCTGTGACACACTTTTTTGGCACATTCTTGAAGAATTGAAATTGGTTTGAAAAGAACTAGAATGTCTTCGATGTGACAAATCCAGTGCTCTCATGGCTTTATTTAATCAAAGAGGGCCGTAAAAAGGCCACTTTTATTCCTTGTTCCTTTTTTCATATTGGTGAAGGTAAGAGTGCTGCCTGAGAGCATGAGAAACTCCTATTATCCCCCCAAACATTCTAAAGGGCCATCCTTTAGAAGTTTGTTTCTCATGGAACTATCCAGAACCCCCCAGTACTTGATAAGACTTGAAAAGTTGTCATGTAAGACATTCTCGTAGCTTATGGCTGACCTGGAGAAATCTGGAGTGTTCGTTTTTACTTCAAGGCTAAAAAGGAAAGAACACTCTGCCTAAGGTTAAATATGGTTGAAGATAAGTAAGGTCGTGCGGTTCCTTTGCTGCCTCTCTTACTGGAGGCCTTGGCCGTGTTAAGAGAACGATGAAACTGGAGAGTTACCATGGCATTTTACATTGAAATGCCATGGAAGATCATGGGTTCTCTAACAGGACAAAGATCACAAACACAAAAGAATGGTTGAAAAAGAAAAATGGGCTGTGTTAGACTAGTCATCATCAGTCCTGATCACAGCCCTAACAAACATTTGCAAAGCTAAAATACGCCACCGGCTAAATGAATCCACCGGGTAAATGAAGCTGTTGTACATAGTGTGAATATTCAAGGGTGCCATTAATGTTAACCATAACTGTACAAGTAGAGTGAGTTATTAGTTACCAGTAACTTCTGTCTGATTTTAAGCCAAGGTATTGGCTAGACGTGTTTAAAACTGATGCTTTTGTGTCAATTTACATTTCTCATTTTTGCCCCCCTCCGTAGATGAATGATAACTTGGTGGAGAACTGGGCCGACCTAGAAGAACTGAGTGGAGCACAAGGGCTGCAAACAGTTTATTTAGAAAGGAATCCGTTGCAGAAAGATGCTCAGTATAGACGCAAAATTATGCTGGCTTTGCCATCTGTGCGCCAAATTGATGCAACCTTTGTCCGCTTCTGAGCTGGGCCTGGACTCTCGCATTCCTTCTACCTGCTGTAGCAAAGCAGTACCCACTCCAAACATATGACTTCCAGAGCCTCACATGTTTCGGTAACATATGATTGTATCCATAATCATACATAGTGTTTCAACATGACACAGGACTGCATGATCCTTGATCACCTGCTTCTGCTTTTTCATAGTTAAATACTGGTCTCCCTGACACCATATACTGACTACCAAAACTCACCTGCATGTCACCCACCTCACATGAAAAACCCAGTCCCCTGGAACCAGTATGAAACCATTGCAACACAGTGAATGTGTCATTTAACTTCCAAAAATGCTTTATTTGCTTTAAGGCTGTAGCCGGCTTGTTTTACAGTCATAGTTGCGTTGCCTCCATGTAGCAGGAGGACACTGCACCAATCTGAACTTATCAAATCAATGTCGCCTCAATGAGACAATATAGTGAATACTGTAGCATTCGCAGGATATTTGGTTTATTTTGTGTCACTTCTTATGGAAATATCCATATTGTGCAAATTCATTGAATAGACCATCCAGAGGCTCTGTGTTTGGAAATAGAACTGAAGTAGCGCAGGTTTCAGTAGGGTCTGGGCAACAGGACAACAGGTACAGGTCAGGGGCCACCGTGCCACCTGCACATAACCCATTAGATGGCAGTGGCCATGTCTAGCCTCGGCATCATGGCGATTGTAGGTTACAATGGCAGGCAGAAGGTTGGTGTTGTCCTGCCCTATGATTGGCAATGAAGAATGTTCACTTCTGGTGAACCCTAACCTTCTGTGCTCGGTGTTTCTGTGGAACACCATTCCTTGTGCACACCTTTTACTGTTATTGGCGCTATTCCCCTAAAATTCTTCAGTAGAGGAACGGCAACCGTTTTTGGCCATGACTTTATTATGGAAGATAAAGAAACAAACAAGTATAGGTGTTATGTTTTCAGCTTCTTCAGAGTGCTTCTACGTTCTACTCGAATGTAGGAGCCAGGCGAGGATGGATCATATTGAAGAACAAAAACGTAGTTGCTTAGTGATGACGATTTTAGGAGTCTTAGCCGTAGAGTTTTTCCAGCCCTCTGTTAAGCCCTCTATTGCAGAATAAATGGGCAGCTCTTTAACACTTTTCCGTGTGCTTCCCACTTTGTCAAGATGATCACGGTTGTCACTGAACGCCAGTTAACATTATCTACCCTGCTTAATGCGTTTTCCCTGCTTGATCAGTAGGTCTTTAACTCTGTGTTAAACTGTCAGTGGTTCTGCATGTAAATAATACCATAATATCAAATGCATCAAGAGCAAATACACAACTTGACAACTGAACATGTGTAAGCTTCCACATCCTTCCGCCAAAATGGCCTTAACGAACTCGTATACACAGTCTCTGACCTCAAACTAATCGCATCTTTACAGCAACGCAATCCAAACAAAGATCTTCCATGTTTTTTCATGCTATGAACTGTTGTGTTTCATATATATTATTTTAAGCTTTTTTATGTATAATCATCATAGTGGAGCTGGGCATGCTGTGTTATTTTTAATTTATTTAGATGAGGAAAAAGTGCTTGAAATTAAAATTGTGCATATTCTTGTACCTAAATTTGAACGACCCATTAATCTCTTTAAACATCTGTCAAAAAAACCCATCTAACTTTGATAAAATGAACTTGTGAACTATGATTGTAATATTTTAAAGTTTTTTTAGGTAAGTAATGTGTTCCGTTTCTTAGACTAGTTAAACTGTTCATATTTTCACTTTTCTCTTGTTAATGTTTTTCCTATTCGGTGGAAACATTTAACCAATATAAAACGTACTCCTCTGCGGTAGAGCATTTCCAAAACCTTTGCTCCTAAAAGAAAGCATTTTGGGGAAAAATGTGTATTGGTTATCAGTTATCAATTTATGAAACTTTATTCTTAGTTCTGTCATTTTCCCAAATACTTAGACTTTCTGCTCAGTACATTAAATAAGCATGTAGAGTTTGAGTTTTTAATAATCCGTACATACATAGTAGAAACTTACCTTGGGTGTGTGTATGTAATAGAAAAACCACCTTAACTTCTTGTTTGCACGATTTGGAGTATCTCGCCCCATTAAGTTATTTCCTCTATTGTTAAAATACTGTTCCGTGTTTTGTTTGGAGGGCACAGAAGGTGAAACTATGTACAATGAGTGGATATATGCTGCTTTTGTTTCCGTACAGTATAGAAGTCGTCCTATATTATAAAACAAAGTTTAAGCTATAGCTGTAGCTTTATTAAAGTAGTTTAGGATTGTTGATGGGTGTGATCCCCCCACTGGAAATATATATATATATATAGATGGAGTGTCCTTGCATTTTGCATACCCTTTCTGGAATGACCTTCACGACTTGTGAGAAAAAGGATTTTTCTATAAGTTGGAAAGAATTTTAAAAAATTGATCCATATTTGTCAATACAAAACTCTGCAGGTGTAAGTTCTAAACACGACACATTTCTGCATTTTGCCATATATCACAAAACGTAATATAGACTCTTGTAGGGGCAGCTTACAAAAAAAAATTTTGACCTCTGAGGGCAAAACATTCCATGGGTCCCAAATCTGGGTTACGTTGAGGAGCCAAATGCGTTGCTTTCAATGGGTTCTGTGTAGGAGATTTCTATAGTTGTGCCTCTTAGAGGTCTCATTTATCTAACCTGGAAGCATGGGATCTGAACAAAGGCTGCTTATCATGAATCAACCCTTATGGAGCTGGAGCAAAACTGGATAGGTTGCATAGTGCTTCATTTGTGCCCAAAATGTATTTCTACTGAGAATAAACTTCTAGAACGGCTGCAAGTTACGGGAGAGACTAAACATTTCTAAAGATACTCAAAAGATTGTCATATTTGGGTTTTTTATTTATTGTACTTACAAATTGGACCTACCCCTTCAATGCAAAATAATAAAAAGAAATTACACATATAGTGAAAGATTTGATAGATAAGTCACAAAATGTGTTTTTCACAATATATTTTTTGTAAATTAGGTATGACCAAAATAATGGTATCTAAAGAAAGCCCATTGAATATACAATTAATACAAAGATGCAATTGTCCATGTGTACTTTGTGTAAAGAAGTGTTAACACAATAATGAGCTTATGATAACCTGATGTTTCAGGTGGTATTCCTCAGATACATACAAAAAAGAAAAATCTGCTGCGATATGTTACTGAAATATAATTGAAACCAAATCCCTAAATAGTTTTTAGTTATGGCGTGGCTGCCCTCGCACAGACGTTTTCACACCGACGATAAGAGAGACACAGGAGAGGAACAAGCCAATCCTCCAACCAAAGGAGTACAGCAAACGCATGTAAAAACACAGGATCATGAGCCATGTTAAAATATAAACACTATGACATCACTAATCTGGGTCAGATCATGAGAAAAAAGGATATATTTATTGTAAGACTAACTGTGCAACATGAACTGCTTTAATCTAGATAACAATATGTCTTTGAAAGGGCACTCTGTACTTAGAACCCTCTACATGCATTTATCTACTAGGCTTGCAGGAGAAATGTGAGGCCAAACACATGGCCTGCTCCCAGCATCCATACGGTATACTTGCTGCCCGTCATCTCCAGTGCTGGCTCGGTGCAGGCTCTTTGGGGGAGGGGCGATGACTGATGAGACCCCACGTGCGCATGCACAGAAAGTGCTCCCATGGAGTGTATTCTCTCCACTGATTGGTTACTCTAATCGGCTGCATGGAAATGTCTTCTAAACACAAGTCTTTCATTTTGATTAACAGGTCAAAGGACGCATATTGAAGTTCTTTAGCATACATTCTCAATCGGTAAGACTGCATGTGATGCTGGAGTGTCCCTTAACACCAGCGAGTATCGTGTACATGGAAATCACCATCAGCCTAACCGACTGATCACGAATACTAGTTAAACATTCAGTTTGGGCAAATTGCTTACCTCTACTATATTAAAAAAAACAAAACAAAAACAAACATATACATGAAGAAACTCACTTGTTGGTATCTATATCCAATGGATTATATTAAATTATATTTATATAATATTGTAATTATTTATAAATAAGCCCTTCTCTAAATTTGGTGCATCTCCTAAAGTGTAATTAGGTATTTATAGGAATTTTAAACTTATCCGTTGGTTTTCTGCCGTTACGTGGAGTTAATGGGGTTTGATCTGGTTCCTCCAACCCTGTAAGCCTCACATAAGGATCCATTGTATGGCCAAGGTTTGGACTCTCAACGTCACTGTTGGTGTTTAGGAATCATATGATCTCATGTGCCACGCCAATTATTTTCTTTAAGGACGGATAGGGCTCTCACTAATACCAAAAAACGTTAAAAATAAAAACATTTTTTCGATTTTACTTCCACAAGGTCCTACTGATTTATGTACAACCCCATCCCCTGCGTAGAATTTTTTTAATGTATAATGGACATGAGGTGTTTTTTTTTTAACTTTTTTAATATATTTTTTTTTGCTTTACTTTTTATGGTTTTTTGGAGATCCCTTTGAGGGATCTCTATTGGAACTGGATGGTACCTCTTATGGTGACTTCACCAGTCTTATTATTTTTCAATTTTATTTAATTTTTAGTCTTAACTTTTGTTAATTTTTTATGCATTTTTTTGAAGAGGAAGAAATAGTGTTTCTTCCTCATCTCACTTTGATCGCCATTGCTGCTGATCACAAAAAAACTGCACCCTTTGGAAACCTTTTCCGGTGCCGCCACCTAGCACTGGTTTCTGAGGATGTGATGGTCCAAAGGGTCACAAAGGGAAGAATTAATAAATAGCCATAGAGCTCTGGTCAAATGTTTAATATCAACCTGACCTAGCAACATAGAATCAAAGCCTGTTCACCTGTGCACATGACTAGGAAGACCATGTAGCAGTAATACAATTTTTAATAAAAGTGTGGCCAACACACCAAAATTGGACAAAAAAATCAACAGTATTATATATATATTATATATATATATATATACTATATATATATATTATATATAATACATATATATATATATATACATTATATATATATACATATATTATATATAATATATATATAGCAATTATATATAATAACACACACAATTGGATAGAAAAATGGAATAACAATATTAATATATAATTGCTAACAACAATCATACCCAGGCAACCAGAACATGCTAGAACCTGGTCATGATAGAAGTGTGATTGCTGTTAGCAATCACACTCCTATCATGCTAAGTCAACCAGTACATGCTGGAATCTTGGCATGCCTGGGCATGATAGGATTGTGATTGCTGTTAGCGATTTTATATATATATATATATACACACTGCTCAAAATAATAAAGGGAACACTAAGATTACACATCCTATCTGAATGAGTGAACTAATCGTATGACAGGGATTCTTTACAGCGAGGACAATAAAGGTATGGAATTCACTTCCAAGGGAGGTAGTGTTATCCAATACATTAGATACCTTCAAAAGAGACCTCGATATTTACTTAGAAAGGCACGATATACAAGGGTATAAATAGAATAATATTAATATTTAAGAGCTTCTTGATCCAAGGAGAAATCCGATTGCCTCTTCGAGTCAAGAAGGAATCCCCCCCCCTGATGCCAGAATCCGAAGTAGCTTAATTAGGGTTTTTTGCCTTCTTTTGGATCAAGAATAGGAAGGTTAGGTAGAAGGGTAGAACTTGATGGACTTTGGTCTTTTTTCAACCTTGCAAACTATGTTACTATGCTACTATGTGACATACTTTCGTCTTTACATAGTTGAATGTGCTGAGAACAAAATCACACAAAAATTCTCAACGGAAATCAAATTTATCAACCCATAGAGGTCTGGATATGGAGTCACACTCAAAATCAAAATGGAAAACCACACTACAGGCCGATCCAACTTTGATGTAATGTCCTTAAAACAAGTCACAATGAGGCTCAGTAGTGTGTGTGGCCTCCACGTGCCCGTATGACCTCCCTGCAACGCCTGGGCATGCTCCTGATGAGGTTGCGGATGTTCTCCTGAGGGATGTCCTCCCAGACCTGGACTAAAGCATCCACCAACTCCTCGACAGTCTGTGGTACAACGTGGCTTTGGTGGATGGAGCGATATATGATGTCCCAGATGTGCTCAATCGGATTCAGGTCTGGGGAACGGGCGGGCCAGTCCATAGCATCAATGCCTTCCTCTTGCAGGAACTGCTGACACACTCCAGCCACATGAGGTCTAGCATTGTCTTGCATTAGGAGGAACCCAGGGCCAACCGCACCATCATATGGTCTCACAAGGGGTCTGAGGATCTCATCTCGGTACCTAATGGCAGTCAGGCTACCTCTGGCAAGCACATGGAGGGCTGTGCGGCCCCCAAAGAAATGCCACCCCACACCATTACTGACCCACCGGCAAAGCAGTCATGCTGGAGGACTTTGCAGGCAGCAGAACGTTCTCCACGGCGTCTCCAGACTCTGTCACGTCTGTCACATGTGCTCAGTGTGAACCTGCTTTCATCTGTGAAGAGCACAGGGCGCCAGTGGCGAATATGCCAATCCTGGTGTTCTCTGGCAAATGCCAAACGTCCTGCACGGTGTTGGGCTGTAAGCACAACCCCCACCTGTGGACGTCGGGCCCTCATACCACCCTCATGGAGTCTGTTTCTGACCGTTTGAGTGGACACATGCACATTTGTGGCCTGCTGGAGGTAATTTTGCAGGGCCCTGGCAGTGCTCCTCCTGCTCCTCCTTGCACAAAGGCGGAGGTAGTGGTCCTGCTGCTGGGTTGTTGCCTTCCTACGGCTTCCTCCACGTCTCCTGATGTACTGACCTGTCTCCTGGTAGCGCCTCCATGCTCTGGACACTACGCTGACAGACACAGCAAACCTTTTTGCCACAGCTCGCATTGATGTGCCATCCTGGATGAGCTGCACTACCTGAGCCACTTGTGTGGGTTGTAGACTCCGTCTCATGCTACCACTAGCATGAAAAGCACCGCCAGCATTCAAAAGTGACCAAAACATCAGCCACGAAGCATAGAAACTGTGAATAATCAATAACATTATATTATATATATATATATATATATATGTTATTGATTTTGGTGTGTTACTTTTAATAAAAGTGTTTTTTGTTTGTTTTTAAAGATGAGGGCATTTTCGGTTTTGGCCAAGTGAATGCTGAATTTTCGGTTTCGGTCCAGAATTTTCATTTTGGTGCATCCCTGCAATATACTAAGCTAGACACTGAAGTGGTAGGCCTACACCACATCAATTTTTGGCTTAGTACATAGTGATAGGGGATATGCTGCATTATTATTATGTATAGTCATAGGGATTATGCTGTACCACCGTCAATGTGTGCCTCAGTATATTGAGTGATAGGTGTTATGCTGTACCACCGTCAGTCGTGCCTCAGTATATAGTGATAGGTGGTTATGCTGTACACCGTCAGTGGCGGTGCCTCAGTAATATAGTGATAGGTGTTATGCTGTACCACGTCAATGTTGCCCAGTACTAAAACGATAACAGTAATCGATACCATGGTCAATGTTTTGCCGCAGTATAAAGATAACAGTTATGCTATACCACCGTCAATGTTTACATCAATATATAATGATAGCACTTATGCTGCACCACCGTCAATGTTTGCATCAGTATATAATGATAACAGTTATGCTGTACCCCCGTCAATGTCTGCCTCAGTATATAATAACAGTTATGCTGTACCCCTGTCAATGTTTGCTTAAGGATAGAAGCTATGTAGTTTTAAAGTGTGTGTGTGGGTGCCCCATACAGGATCCGCCCCCGGTGCCAAATACTCTAGGTACGCCCCTGCCATGTATAACATGATTTTACCTTTAACTGTACTTTGTACCAACATGAAAATTAACAGCCATAAGCAACGTTTGCTCGACATCTTCATTTGCTTAATTATTAAAGTCACCCTGTTCTAAAGAGGGGTTTTAATCACTCTCGCTGTCAGGAGAGTTTGCAGAAGAGTTGTCAGTTGTCAGAATGCACTAAGAGAAGGGTTTGGGAGCTGGCCTCCCATATTGGCCCTATTGGCCTTCTACATGTGTCCGGGCCCTAGCAAACTTTAGAACCCCGATGGCATCTTTCTAGGATTGGGGCCTTGTAGGAATTGGGGCAATATGTGACCCTTCAAAGGAATTGGGCATGATGGTTCCATTGTGAGTTTAAGACCCTGGTGGCCCCGTTGTGAGCATGGGGTTGAGTAATGGAAGGACCATGGGACAAAGGGCCTTGTCTTTAAGGTTGTACTGGGTGATTTCCGATGGCAGCCCTGTGTCAGAATATAATATATATTTAACGGCAGTGTAAAAGTCACGCAAGCTTCTTGTTTCCTTGACCACACTTGTTCACAACATTTTTTTGGAGAAGAATGGCCATTTTCTGTGAACAAAACGGAGACACGGCACATTCAAATATAAACGGGAAGGGGATCATATGATGGCCGCATACCAATCGCTGTAGGGTGTGAAATTCTTGGGCATACAATGGAACCCTCTATAAAGCTCATGGGCTTCGAGAACCTGGTCAGATACTCCCGGCTGCATATAACAGGTAAGTCAACTAATAGGTATATTGCTGTCTGTTTAAAGCCAGTTATGGGGCTTATTGGTACCATCCATCATGATTCTCCCCAGAAAAATCTTGACCTGGATTAGTATGTTATGAGTTTGGCTCAGAGTGGATGAGGACTTGTTTCTCAATGAGAAGATCAGTACAGTCCTTTAGATATAGAAGATATTGATAGTCTTTATAAGTAAACGCAATTCCCCGCTAGTTATAGTGTTTGCATTCTTCTATATTTATATGAGTGAATGTTCAGTATAGATGTCGTTGCCTTTAAGACTTTAAGAATATTCCCAACATGACTATATTTGCAGGATCAAGTTGCTTTGGCATTCGTCATTTTGTAAATCAGCAAGTGTATCTCATGACCTGGCAGGTTCCGTGATGAAAAGTAAATATTTGACTTTTTAATGTTTTTCTGTCTTTTATATAGCATTCTATTGGGGTTTTCTACGTTTTTGTCTGTGTAATTGGCTATATCAAAGGGGTTTATTCACTAAAGGGAGAGCCGTGATCTTATCTCTCTCACTTCCCTATGCTTTAGAAGGGGACAACACTGATAGGTGTCTCCATCAAGATGGACTAAACTGGCCCCGTGTCATGCATAATACAATGGGTGGGGCTAGTTTAACTATACATTATGCAGGATGCAGTAGAAGCTCGCTGTATTGGACCTTCTTGATGCCTAATAATGTAAAGTACGTAAAACCTCAGCTCTCCCTTTAGTGAATAAATGTTTTTCTTATTCTGCTTTGGTATCTTGTTTCATTCCTGGGATCCCTGAATTCGGAGAAGTATCTGTGTGGGTAACTTTAATAACGGGTTAAACACAGCTGGCCTTTTCATTATTTCTCCCGTGGAGAATGTTTGTGATCCACCGCAAATCCTATAAGTTAACGAGTTCCCAGCCATGCCTCATCCTCATGTGGCGCCCACACCTTTATGTGTTTTATTTGCGCTCACACCGAGCAGGCGTTTACGAGTCGCATTGAACATAAAACCAATGAATTCTGCGTAACGGCAGCTGAATAAAGGAATACAAACACTGCCAATAAATAAAGATCATTGTCAGCCTTGGTTGTGCATCCCTCTGGCAGTCTATGGGTTAAGGTTAGTAATGCTGATCATTAAGCAGTTAATATTGTCAGGGCAATACACACCGGCGTGATGGGGTAATCGCAGCATAAAATAAATCTAATGCCTTTCTTAATTAGAACGTTGACTTGTTATCTAAAAAAGGCGCTTAATTGAGTCACCTGCATTCAAGCAGGGATATCAACCATGACATACTGGTAGCAAAAGCACTAATTGAGAGTCTTTTATATGATCACAGCAATGTCAAATAGGAAGGAATGTGCTTCAGGCTATGTGACCCTACCCAAGACCCTGAAGATGGGGTAAAAACACCCCATAGAGTTCCCAGGTATGGCTGCAACTCGTGATACTTTAGGATTCTCCCCTAAAAATCATTTCACGTTTCTTGGACTAACGCGTCGTATTTCGCTTTCATGTTTATCTTGATTTTTAAGGCTCCAGTGTGCATTACAGTAAGGACTCTCTAATGTTTTAACCCCCTTCTTTGTTATGTTGTGCTGGGATATCTTCTTTAATGTTAATGGATTAATCAGGATCATTTATAGAGAGGTATTGGAGGTAAAATAGGAAGAAGGGAATTTGGAAAATGATGATTGTGTCTCAGCAGAATCCGTTCCTGGCAAACTTTTCTGAAATCCAGCAGCCACAAATATAAAAGGTGATTTTTCTTATTTTCACTCATTAGCGTGCAGTATATAAATAACCCCGCGCATGTATTATACATCTGTGTGCGTTCTTCTTACAGGAGTGGGGTACTGTTCACAAACTGCTCTGGATTATGTTGAATGGATTTAGACAAGAGGGCTTACACTCACTTATGTTATATAGGGTAATGCTTGTGCATGTTCTCAGCTGACTCTAGGGTTCTTAAGGGTTAATTTACTAAAGGGAGCTTTGCCAGGAGAATTTAGAAGTAAAGGAGATTTGGAAAAAAATCTTGATGATTTTATTGTACATTACACAGGGCCAGTCAAAGGCATCTTGCAGTAGAAGCTCACTGGGGATTGGTCTTCACAGTGTATGGTGAGGTCAAGGAGCTGCATCACAACTCTGCTGAAAACGTTCCCTTTAGTGAATAGACCGGCTCAAAACCGGAAACCGCTGGCAGGACCAACCACACATTGCTTCTTATACAGGTACTTCTGCTATTCCCCAACACTTATAACATTCTACCATACCCGGGAAGTCTTCTGGGTCATGGGAGTGGGGTCCTGACATGCCTCACTCACTGCCTATTTCCCCTTTATATGGGGGTGTTTCCTGCGATGTCAGCTGGAATGCCGACTAACATCAGCAGAAAGCCCCCGATGTCAATGGCCGCGTCCTGCAAGGGTATGCTCCGGGTAGCAGGAGCCCACAAGTTCCCAGGTATGCATTCTACTTGCTTATCAAGCTCCTGCTCTCATATCCACATACGGTATATATAGATATTCTGGCACATTTTTTTTCCACACACTGTGCATCCCAATATTCATGATGTGTACGACCAAGCATGAGACCAGCTCAGCCGAGGATGGACAACAGCTTGCTCAAAGTGAGTCTACACTTGAGATAATCTCAAATGATTCGTTACAGAGGGCATTCTGGGATAGCTTTACTGAGACAAGGGAGTCAGTTCCAGAGGGGCAACAGTCACTTTGCTACATAAGAGGGCCAATTGCCCTACTCTGCAATCATGCTGCCTGGCGTGCCACTGTTCCATGGGCTGCTCTGGTAGCTGCCGCATGCACTAAAGACATTCCTGAGAACTTCTTACCCGTAGCCTTCCCTTGTGGGACGCGGCAAGGACTGCTCACTGACGTCGGTGGGCAGACCCGCTGGCATCATGGGGAAACAACCCCATTTAAAGGGGAAATGGGCAGGGGGTCTGTCCAAAGTTTAAAACGGCAGCGGCCCTGAAGGTATGCGGTGGGGTGCAGTTGCTACTCTCCCCTGGGTCAGGGCTAACTGAATGCCCAGCCAAAATATGCTCCTGACTGGCATACCTGGGAGCTCTCCAGGACTCTAACAGAAAACCAGAGTGTTTTTGAGTGTATGGCATTAGAATGAGTGTGTGTGTAGATTGTGGCGCTAGAGTGAGTTTGTGTGCTTGTATATAGTGCAGAGACTTTCAACCTGCAGCTGGAAGGACGTAGGTTGGACGCCCCTGATATAGTGTAAGCGTGGGTGTATGATGTGTGGCACCAAATAAAACTTCCACCCAGGTGCCATTAACCCCAGGGTTTAGCAGATCTACAAGTACGCTGGCAAATTACCCAGTAGGCTGCCTTACCTGGGTATGTGTTTATGGGCAGTGAATATTAGACTTGGGGCCGGCCAACTCTTTGTGTTTGTCTTCGTGTTCGTCTTAGTGGGGAAAAAATCTTCATGTTCCACGAATATTCACCCGTTCCTGTGTTCGGTTGTATTCGGCAATATTTGTGTGCATTCTTCGTGTTAATTGTTTTTCTTCGTTTTTTGCCGTGTTTTTTTTTTTTGTAGAAGGGGTTCATACGGGGATAACATGGTACAGACTACACAGCAGCTTTGGCGCCAGGATTTTAAATGTCCGTCTTCTGGCATCAACCAATTGAGGCCCCTGCAGGCGACCAATAGAGTCGGTCGCATGGCCCTTTAAATCTTAACGCGGAACTTGTCCTGGGGAGACCATTGTTCTCCCCGCTCCAAGAGTATAAATGCTGGGTTTGTCCTTATTCTGATAAAAAATTATTTGGGCTGGGACAACACATATGTGCCATATGCACAATAATGGCACAGTGAAATATGAGGCTGGTATTCGGTTATATCCAGGACTGTTTTTTATTGAGGTTGTGGATGAGTCTGAAGCAGTCTTGGACTGAAACCTGCTTCTTCGTCAACACCGGATGACCCCTGGCCAACCATAAAGTCTCTCTTAAGAAGTTCAGGCGCCAAGTTTCCTTGTTGATGGAGGGAGTCTTTAAAGTTCAGAGTGGTAAGACAGGTACATTCTCTCAAGCCACAGAGCTCCCCAAGGTGTGATTCATACTGGTGCCACGTGGCATCTTACTCCTTCTACCCAAACAACATTCTGCCAGGATTATATGTTTACAATTCTACATGTGACACAGAAACGTGGCCTTTATCTACACTTTAAACAGTGGTTTATATACGTGGGAGTGGAGCAATGGTTTAGCACATAATAATATAACGCAGAGAGAAGCTTTATCTCATATGTCAGTTGTAGATTTTACAGATAAATAAATGGAAATGTTTTAGTTCCGTATATATTGCCAACTGCTATTTGTATGATGATTTGCATAGCAGCCTCTCATTGCCTCGAGCTTTTTGGTATCTGAAGACTGCAGCTAACAGTGGAAAAGGCTGTATAAGAGACCGAACAAAGACGTTAACTGAAGCACAAGAGGTAGGTGCCTTTTATTTATTTATGATTTACAGAAAAAACAGACTGTTTGTACGTATGCCGATGCTTTGTACAGTTGTATACTGCTAGGCAAGTAACTTTTAGGTTGTAGGAGAAACTTGGTAATGGGTCATGACAGTAAAAGCCGCTCTCCCTTACATCTCGGTATTGAGCAGGTGGCCCCCTGGATCTAAGAAATGGTCACAAGCAACGTTCCCTCTAGTTTTTAGTAGTGCATAGAAATCTTATGTTTCCTGCTACAAAAGTATGTGCGTTCTGAATGTTGCAAATGTAAACTTGATATTATTTTAAGATAACTTTTGGCACTTTCTCTCTCACATGGCTAATAAAACGGTCATCACCGCCAGAGCCCATTCTTCACTATGCCATCCCACTCTTTTCAGGTATAGATCAAATAAACAATGCAAAGAAACACAGTATTGCAGGTTTACAGTGAAGGAAAAAATTATTTGATCCCCAGCCTATAATTTTAATGTTAGGTTTATTTGAACAGTGAGAGACAAAATAACAATAAAAAATCCAGAAAACACATTTCAAAGAAGTTATGCATTGATTTGCATTGTACGCAGTGAAATAAGTATTTTACCCATAGTACTTGATGGCAAAACCCTTGTTGGTCAGATGTTTCTTGTAGTTGGCCACCAGGTTTGCACACATCTCAGGAGGGATTTTGTCCCACTCTTATTTGCAGATCCTCTCCAAGTCATTAAGGTTTCGAGTTTGACGTTTGGCAAATCAAACCTTCAGCTCCCTCCACAGAATTTCTATGGGATTAAGATCTGGCCACTCGAGCACCTTAATGTGCTTCTTCTTGAGCCACTCCTTTGTTGCATTGGCTGTGTGTTTTGGGTCATTGTCATGCTGGAATACCCATCCACGACCCATTTTCAATTCCCTGTACATGGACACGGAACATGGCCCCGTCCATCGTCTATTTGATGCAGTGAAGTTGTCCTCTCCTCTTATCAGAAAAAACACCCCCAAAGCAAAATGTTTCCACCTCCATGTTTGACGGTGGGGATGGTGTTCTCGGGGTCATAGGCAGCATTCCTCCTCCTCCAAACATGGTGAGTTGAGTTGATTCCAAATAGCTCTATTTTGGTCTCATCTGACCACAACACTTTCACCCAGTTCTCCTCTGAATCATTGGCAAACTTCAGACGGGCCTGTACATGTGCTTGAGCAGGGGGACCTTGCGGGCGCTGCAGGATTTCAGTCCTTCACGGCGTAGTGTGTTACCAATTGTTTCATTGATCATTGAGACTCCACGAGGTGAGATCTTGCATGGAGCCCCAGACCGAGGAAGATTGACAGTTATTTTGTGTTAATTTGTGAATAATCACACCAACTGTTGTCACCTTCTCACCAAGCTGCTTGGGGATGGTCTTGTAACCAATTCCAGCCTTCTGTAGGTCTACAGTCTTGTCCCTGACATCCTTGGACAGCTCTTTGGTCTTAATCATTGCGAGAGTTTGGAATTTGATTGCTTCTGTGGACAGGTGTCTTCTATACAGGTAACAAACTGAGATTAGGAGCACTCCCTTTAAGAGGACTTGCCCAAGCATTCAGATCACATGCAGATGACTTGCAGGCCCTGCCAAGGCAATCATAGGCAGCTGTACAAACGCCAGGGCCGTATTTAACGTAAAGCAACAGGGTTAGTCGCAGGGGTCACAACTGTGACCGGACCCGCCACTGTAGGGGGCCCGGGCTACCTCTGCGATCACTTCTGCAGGAGCCCATTGCTTACCTGTGTGTTGCCCGCACACTGTGCTGCCAAGGAGAGTCGCATTACATCACATGACCCTGCTCCATTCCTGCTTCACCTGGGCGGTAAAAGAGAAATTGTTAGCAAAGAGTGCGAGCAACACAGAGGGAAGCAGCAGACCCCTGTGAGCGGCACAGATAAATCTGCAGTCCATGAGGAGTATGTGTGAGGGAATGAATGAGGGAATATTTGTGAATAAGTATATGTGAATTAGTATCTGTGGACGATGGCCAATCAACATGGATGGCATTGATAGCATCAAAAGGCTACATTTCTTTATTAATCTAGCGTACCTTATACCCTTAAGAGGGTTCAGGCACCACATCCAGAGACTGATGTTTCAATCAAAGGGCAGTCTACTGAAAACAAAAACTGGTCACCTTGACTCAGAATTTATTTAAATAATGTAACTGGATATTTCCACATCTGAAATCAAATGTTGGAGATGCAGCAAGAATGAAGGTTCTTTTTCCTACATATGGTGGACCTGTCCCTCCCAAATTTTGACATTTGACTTCATAGGAGAATTATCTGAATTAGAGTTAAAATGGGCACCCAAAGGAAGCTCTGCTACATTTTAAACTGGAGTTTGCAGTCTGAAAAGCTTCAAACTCTGGTTGTGCATTGTATGACAGCAACAAAACTTCTCATAGCTCAAAAGTGGAAATCAAGTTTGCCCTTTAAAAAGATCCACCTTTAGGAATCTGCTTCATTATCAATTAAGAACAGAAAAAGAAATAAATGGCACAGTTATTAATTCACAAAAATATTATAAGATCTATGATATATGGTTAACAAAATTAGAAGCGATTCCATAATTGTAGACTCTCGGGAAGGCATCGCCATCGGCTACAAACCACTTTTTGGTTAGGAAGCACTGGTGTGCATAAAATATTACATCATAACTGACTAGATATCACTGACTAGATTAAACTGTTGAATTGGACAGCAGATAATGTTTTTTAGTACACATGGCCAGTTTCCTACATGTTACCGTTCCTTATGGGGTCTTGTATTTTGTGCAATATAGCCCTGTATAAGTTCAAGCTATGTAGTAACCTCTAGGACTTCTCATGAACTAGTGTTTTCTCTTTTTGACTCATTCCCTGGTCCTAAAATTTCCTCATGATTAACATAGTTTTCAAATACAATTTGTGCAGCCTATGGTTTTTTTACAGACATAAACATTTGTGACACAAGATGACCTTCTGGGGGAGAAAAGAAATCGGTGAGGATGCCAGGATTCTTCATGATCATCAGGAGAGCTCAGAACCTGATGATACCCAGGTGCACCATCACATACTTCTAAGCTATTTAGTGAATTCAAAGTCAAACTCAATGGGGGTTTTTTGCTACCAGCAAGAACGTTAGACCATACGTATTTATTGCAGCTACACTTTAATTTTAGATATGCTGGGTTTTTTTTTTAATTATTATTGTAACAACAAGGTGTTTCCATCCCATTGTTGATCTGTGTCCTAGCCCTTTGTTGCCTTCTGCGGAATGTCTTTTTACTGTGTACATTGTATGTATTGTCCCCCCCAAGAATTCTTAATATCAATATATTGATAGTGTCTTTACCCAAAATATTACAATTGTTTATTTTCAATTTTCACCAGGTCTGGTCTTCTGTTCATGGACCTCAGGATGATGATAAAGTGAATTTTTTTAATGATGGGAAAACACAAATTGGTACATGGATGTTTATATGCTTTGAAATACTTTGTGTTATTAGCATGCATATGTAGCACAGCCAAAATAAAAGTCAAGTTAAAGACATTGAATTAAATAAGTCTAAATAAGACTTACGTACAAAACCTATCCCATTATTCATCATCTACAATACACTTCTCAAGGTTATGATCTATCTATCTATCTTTCTATCTATCTATCTATCGCTTGGGTGAAAATGTGCATATTTCACACTTGTGCTCCCAAAGGTATTGATGATATCTTTCTACAGCATGGCTTTAATATGGGGTCAAAACGTTAAAATTCTGTAAAGTGTACTTTTAGTCTTCTAAAATATAAAAAAATATAGTGTTCACCTAACACACACATTTGAAATTAATGATTATAATATTAAAACTAATAGCTTGCAAGGTACCCAGTCTCCCCAGTTAATTTGATTTACTGATTACACAAGTAAAGAAAAATAATGAGACCATTTTGTGTGTATTTTTATAACATATAGAGAAAGGGGCCAATAGGGAAGGGGGGTTACTGATGGTCTATGCAGAAGGAAGTAGTAAGGTAAGCGGTTCTGTTCTGTCATCTATCCCTGGGTTTTGCCCCTTGTGCCCCAGAAATAGCAAGTTATGTTTTTAATACAGCATCTGTCGTATTCCTTGGGTACTTTACTCAATAATAGTATAGATAAAGCAAAGAGTGGGGTCCACTTTGCATCCTTTCATAGTGCATTAGAACTGGGTTGGGTAGCAAGGCAGTCGTGCATGTTGACTAATTGGGCATCAGGTCACCCTTCCAGCTCCTCCCTATCCATCTGGACTGCATTTCACTTGCTGGGGATTTTCTTTCAGGGGGCTGTTATTAAATGTGTTTACCAGTGGTATGCTCTATATCCTGTTATGAAGTTTTTTTAACCACTTTTTTGGAGTGGGTTGTTGGCCAGAGAGTAGAGAATGCCTCCTTATTGATGATCTCCTGTTCATGGGCGAACTTGGTGAAGCCCATGGGATGTGCCTTTTGTAGAAGGTTGTCATTATCTTTGGTGGGGGCCAAGCATCCAAGGCACATCCCAGGTATGTCCCTAAGATACGATGGGCAAACTTGTTGGCAGCAATTGGAATTGTTTTTTTCCGAGTGTTTTGACAGGAACTTGAGTAATACTGGTGGGGTGGGAGTGTAGCATAAGGAACTGGAGGCAGAGAACAAGGATTAGAAAAGCACTTTTTATTGTGAAACTTCACTATCCCTTTATTTATGTTGTGCTTTGTGTTGTGTTGTGTTTTTTTTACTCTTCTTGGTACAGATTATGTACTGGTTTGGGAGACAAAGAAAGATGTAGAGGATTCATCCCTGGCAGAAAAGAGGCAAAAATACCTTAATTCCTTGACGAAGCATGGACTCCTCATGGAGCAAGTGAGACAGATTGCCTGCCTTATTCTAATTCACATTATACCATATATACCAGTTTCTCTTCATAGGTCCCCCACAAACCGGTGCCACAAAGTTGGAAGCATAACATTTGATAAAAAATGATTTTTGTGGTGGCATCCTACGTATAACCGCGTCACTGAGCTCTTTAGTATGACTCATTTCGATGCCAGTGTTTGTCTATGGAGATGGCCGTCTATGTGCTTGATTTTATACACCTGTTAGCAATGGGTGCGGCTAAACAACTAAACAATAACGAGGAGGGGGAGTCCATATACTTTTAAGTCATATGTATTAACTCAAAATAACCAACCTTAATAAGTTAACAGTACTTTCAACTGGGGAATACTTTTTAAATCTATACAAGAAAAGATTTACTTGTATGTATATTTGCTCCATTATAAGAAGAATGCTCTGAAAAATACCCCTCGTCTTATAATCGGGTCGTCTTATAATCAGACTTCAAATAGAGATCTGACTATGTGTAGTCGGGGCAGCGGGTAGACGTCTACGCGATTTGCGTAGGTAACTTCCCCGGCTGTCAGAGAGGAGATTTCCCCGCACCACTGCGGGGAATTCTCTCTGACAGGGGGAGGGTGTATGTGCGATGGACGCAGACATCCCCCGCTGCTAATGGCACCTCCTTCCGGCTGCAGTGGTGGCACATAGGGGGTCAAAAGGCATTTCATGGGGCACAGTGGCATTTAGAGGGTTAAAAGGCATATCAGGGAGGCAGAGTGGCATATAGGGGGTATAAGGCATTTCTGGGGCAGAGTGGATATAGGAGGGTATAAGGCATATCAGGGAGGCAAAGTGGATATAGGGGAGGCATTTCTGGGGCAGAGTGGCAAGCCTGGGGCAAATGTGCATAACTGGGGGGGCAGGTTGGAACATAAAAGGAAATAAAAACAAAAACAATATTTTTCTCAATCAAAGCTTTTATTTAAGAAAAATAGTTAACATAATTTACATGAATTTACATTTACTAGTAAAACTCAGATTTTGGGGGGTTGTCTTATAATCAGGATCATCTTATAATCAAGCAAATACGGTATATACATATATGTGTGTGTGTGTATGTAATACTTTAGTCTGATTTATACTAACTTTTTGTTCTCCTGTTATCTCACAGCACTGTTTCCAGAAAATAGACTTGACTATACATTTCATGCTGCTCAATGCTCCATGGGATGTGTTGTGTTACTATGCAGAGGATATGTACATGAGATCACCCATTCAGGTACAACTGGTGTGCCGTCTGAGACAGGAAAAACATAGGAATATTTGCCAGTACCCGGCTTGAAAATTTTAATTGGTGACATCACAGTATGGATATTCAATGGAAATACGTTCATCCTGCAAGAAAAGACGTTGCAAAAAAATAAATGTCATGAAAATGAATCTGCATTCCCTATATTAAGAGTTGAGGATGTATTTGAGAAGTCTATTTATTACCTGCAGACACTTGAAATATTTCCATGAAGCCAATGCTTTGGAAAATGCTTCCAGCTATCAGAATGTTTAAAGTCAAATAGAATTATTTTTTTATTTGGAATATATAAGCACAGAGGTGCCTTCATTATTACATTATTTAATTAATTCAGTTTCGGGGATGGAAAACACAATATATCATTTGAGATGTAAATCAAGTTACCAAAAAAGTATAAAAAGGCAACTTTAAGGCACTGTGTTTGGGTGTCTGCTGTTGGAGTTTTCCATGTGTAAAGTAGCAGTTTTATTGTTTGTTTTCTTCTGTGTCATAGGTCTGTCTGCCGCAAGAAGAAATGAAGATACCAAGATTGTTCTATGAACATGTTCCCAGACAACCACTTGAGACATTCAACTGTCCCTTTAAATCTCGCAAATTAAAAAGGTACGAATTCTCCATATATTGATTTAAAAAACCCCACTCTTTATTGTGGTTATTAAAATGTCCTACAAGACCGGTTGGTTATTGGTATATCTTTTATTGCAGTAATAGCAGTAGATTAAAAAACTCACCAGTTCACAATTGCTATTTAAACTATAGAATATCCTTTAATCTCTTCAATTAGCTCTGTATATATGGTTTTCATAAACCGGTATTTATCTAACCTTTTATTGAGGCAAGTACTGAATGTACCAACCAAAGCTTCTTGATCCAGCCTTGTAGAGAGGGGGTCATTTCCTAGGTTTTCATGTTTGGCTTAAGATACTGGCTATCATGTTTATGCTAGTAAACAAACTCTTTAGTTTTAGCTGTCGTGATGTGAATAGAAACTTTTGGGACAAATAAACTATGCATTATGAACATGGATACCCACCGTGTTTTTTTTATGGTGGAAGGACCAACGCCACTGAGGTCTCACTAGCAGCAGTCTCTGGGGATGGCTCTTCATCATGCACAGTATAGTTTGGGGCTGTTTAATCTTAAATCAAAATTTTCTTGTTGTATGTTCTGGTGTTAGTGTGGACAAACCTAAAATACTTACTTCTGAGTTTGGTGGATAATCACTAAATCAAAAAGTGCCACAATTTAATGGAAGCCCCAAAGTTGCTGTCCTGGTTTTCACAAGTCCTACTTGTCATCACTGCGTCGGTGAGTTTTTTTCCACAATGTGTTTTAGCAGCAGTTTTTGTGTAACCTACTAATGATAGCAGCAGGCTTGTGTGCAGACCACTTCTTTCTGCTGAAACGGGAATGGTTTTAATTACTGCATTTAATGCTATACGCCATAATGCTATATGTTTTGTGGCAGGTCTCCAATTCTGTTTGTTTCTGTATTCTCAACAGCTTCCTGGGGTGTGAGAATCAGGATACATTCTTCTCCAACACACAAAGACACCAAATAGTAAGTGGATATGGTATTTTGTTTTGTGTTAAGTGGCTTGGACATCTCTCTGGTTCATGTTCCACCTTGAAAGGAGGTGAGTACTAGAAGAATTGATCAAACTATTTTGGTAACAATACTCTTAAAATGGGCAGCCTGGTGTCCCATACCGCACCTGGCAATGAAGAATTCATATGTTACCTGAAGAAGGAATATCTCTTAGAAGTACTTCAGAGCAGCAGTGGTTCTGCCATCATTGGGTGGTTTGAAAATCCCTGCATGTATGTGCACTGGGGAGAAGATAAAAATTCAAAGAAGATGCTCATCTATCATATGCATTAATCTGTAAATGATGGCTGATTTGTCACTTTAGTAATGTACTGTTCCTATTGTATCATACAATGTTATATTAAGAAAGACATCAGACGTGTGATGAAAAACATATTTTAGATGTCAACTTTTCCTGCTTATTAGTTTTGAGGGTTTATATGTTTTAGACTCGGAATTAAAGTACTTATTTTTAGAGGTAGTCACATACTCATTTAGATTGTAACATGTAAATGGTTCTGCCCAGCAGAACAAGAAGCAATCTTTAGTTTGGAGTGATGTGATATATAATAATGATAATAATAAATCATATTATTTGTGGTTGTGATGGTTCAGAAAAGGGATTCTTTATACAGTTCATGTGTTCAACAGGTGTATCAGATTCTGGCCAATGCCCTGTATGGAAGCACTCATCTTGGCGAAGTTGGGGTACAGAGGTTACTGCGTGAAGATGTTTTTACTGCGGCATATCCCCTACATGATGTAAGTGTGCACAGACCCACAAATTAACGTGTAGTGTTTAGTTATGACTGTTGCCTTTGAATTGAATTTATAGGTTTATTATATTAGATAAAACTTAAAATCACTGTTAATGACTTGTGTTTTGAAAGTGGTTTTTGGCAAGTACTGGGGAGTGACATGGTGGCTTCCCCTGCCTAAAGAGGCAAATACTAACCATCCTCCTACTCATGGTGCCAAGGAAAGTCAAGTGAAAATACAAACACAGAGATGAGGACCATAGATCTTTGGCAAAGTTTGATATCCCCATATAATTCTTATGTGTCTATATACGAAGGAGGATGGCAAATGTAATTAATGTGCCAATGGGAAAGGAATAACAAAGCAGGGGCACGGATACACTCAAATCTGTGAGTTGATGATGAAACTAGAATTAAATATAAATAATTGTCTATGTGTGTCTTTTATATATGAGGGCAGTTGGCTTCTCTGCTGAGTGTCACACTTCTTTCCCCCCACTCCAGGGTGAATACACCTATGCACCAGACGTACCTCCAAGCAATCTGTTGCACAGGCAGATCCTTTATAAATTCTGGGCTCGCTGGACAAAGTGGTACAAACCTCAGCCTCTAGACCACATAAGAAAGTACTTTGGAGAGAAGATTGCCCTTTACTTTGCATGGCTGGGTAAGCACCAAATCGATGGGGTTAACCAGGACATCACAAATAGCATTAAGTATCGCAGCAGGCAAATGGCATGGTCCTGGTATGTTAGTTGCATATTTATGGGCCCATTAGTGACTCAAGCCAGTGGAACAAGAATCAGAATTACAGACTGTAGGGGTTTAAGAGATGCACTTATGTGGCTGGTCCATCGCAACCATTGTCACTTTTTACTTCTTGAGTAATATATCCTCAACCACTTCCAACTTGTAAGCTTGGTTAAGCAGGGCCCATCTAGAAGTCTAAATTTTCATCTTATGAACTACTTACTATGTGTTGTTTACCCACTGTACTACTCTATGGAATAAATAGTCTGATTGCTGTAATGTAGGACAGAGTCTGCTATGTGCTTAACAGAACATCCAGTCCATCCACTCTGTGCAAGATATTCTACATGGTGTAAGCGAGAGTTCACAAACCGGTGCATAGAATCTTCTTGATGGACTGTTTAGAAGATAACATACTAAATAGTCTATGTTGGCTAACTTACAATGTTCCAAACTTTGGTAATCATAAAGGCAGAGATATGTTGGCTGTGATGGTTAGTAATTAAATAAACGACTATTTTTGCTTTTTAATTTTTTTTACCTCACAACTGTTCCATTTGCTGAACTCTAACAGCCGGGCATTACTGTTCTGTTTGTCTGGCTGTGTGGTGATGTACCAGGGCTGGACTGGATAAGCACAGCCATACATTGTTTTTATACCCGCGTAGCATGTGTCAGAGCATATCCATCCGGCAGCCGTGCACTGCCGAAACCGATCTACCTCTGTACCAGCAGATGGTGTATTTATGGCTTTTGCCCAGTGTGCCAAGTGGCCGGCCTGGACCCGTGATATGCTACCAGGTTATATGACAACAGAGATGTAATGTTGTAAGTCTATAGGCGTTAGTTTAGGTCACAATACTGTTCAGAGACACCATGGGAGGCATGCAATAAAAATATGCAGTGACATATATCATCTCGTACATTTACTTTTGCAATGCGTAATAAATGCATAAATAAATATTATGTCTCAGCTCTAACAATATGGTGGATGATGTTTGTGAATGTGATATTTCTCTAATTCCTTTCCATAGGCTTATACACAGGTTGGCTCCTTCCTGCCGCTGTGGTTGGAACAATTGTTTTCATGTTGGGAATTTATATTGTATTCAACGATGTACCAGCGTGAGTACAGCTCCAGTATTTTTAGACTTATTTATACCTCCTAGTTTGTTCTACATGATCAGAAATGCCTACGTTACCTTGTTTGATCTCAGAGATGTGTGCGTTGGGTTTCCATACTGCAACAGTGTATTTTTATCGCACTTAAGGAAAAAAATGATGATGATGCTGGTGGTTTCTGGCCTTACTGCCAAAGATTAGATACAAACAAGTCATTTTCTGATGATAATTTAAGTAATCCGTGCATTTTTACTAGATCCCTCAGCAGACTCTATTGTGATACAATGTCTCATCAATGTGTCTTTTAATGGCCTATATCTATTGTTAATACAATGTAAATTTTAGCATTTTTGAATTTAAAAAACACAATAACTTTGCATCTTGTTTAACATTTACTGTCTGTCTCTTCTCTCTCCGTATTCTCTCAGAATGGAAGTTTGTGAGAGTGAAGGTTTGTACAAAATGTGTCCTGTTTGTAAGATCTGTCCGTACTGGAATCTGTCAAGCATATGCGGCCTTTACAAGGTGCGTACAGAACAAATAAGTTAAAAAATAATAATAATACAGGGAAAGGCAATTTGTGTAACTGGCTTTGTGTGACTGTTTTAAAGTGTTATCTTTAACTGGTAGATCTATTTTGTTTTGTTTTTTGTTTTTTTTTCTCTGACCTCCATAGGCTGGGATACTGTTTGACAATCTAGGGACCCTGCTGTTCAGTTTCTTCATGTCTATCTGGTCTGTAACCTTCTTGGAACACTGGAAGAGATTCAGCGCCACACTGGCATACAGCTGGGACTGCTCAGAATTCAGTGAAATTGAGGTGAGAAGACTGTATTCACTATCATGCTTATGGTGTCTCGAACATTTACGACATGCCCATGTGATCACATAAAACCTTACCATTTTATATTGCGTTATCCGAAGTAGACACTAAGGCCATATTTACTAAATGTTGAGGAGATGCATGCAGTACATGCGTGTAAGTATTGTGACAAACCCTGTATCATATGTATGATCTGCATAGCACCTGTACCCAAATGCCAAACTAAGCATCTCCCTGGGGTTTACAGCATCACGGTATATATAAATATATATGTGCTGGACTGGGCATACCAAATGCCCAGTGGGCTGCTTATTTCTTTCAGAAATACTGAAATTGGGTACCCAGAGCCAAACGGCTCATGGAATGTGCATTGGCGAGATATGGACATCTGAAATGTTCATGTACAACAAAGAGTATATTTCTGTGATATCAAACGTGGCTGCGTCACCAAGATTTGTTCTGACATTACACTTTGACTGTATTTCAGGAACCAGCCCGGCCCGAGTTCACTGTCTTGGCCCCTCACACAATTCAGAATCCCATCACTGGCTCAAAGGAACCCTATTTTCCAAAGGCTAAACGATTACGTAGAATCTTCACAGGATCCATGATAATTATTGTAATGGTGAGAAAACCCTTTTTTATCATATTTACATGAGGATAATAGATTCTTTTGTAACTTTTTTTTCCAACATGAAAAAGCAGAAGGTTAATGCGTGATTCAGAATAGGGGAGGAAAAGATTTAGGAATTTACATCTATAACCTCATTAGTGATGATGGTGTGTATGATCTGAAATCTCCATCACCCATGGAAAGTAGTTGTTTTTTTTACGCGTATAAGATGAGAACAGAGAATTTTATGATTGAAGCATAGTTCAAGGGTGGGATACACACCTTCTAAAAATGGCCAATGATAAAATGTCTAATACAATATTTAATTAGACCTGTATTGTCACAACTACCAAACAGTCTAAAAGAAATTGAATCCGAAAATTAATAAACATACAAAAAACACAGCTGAGGGAGAGCTATTTAAAAATACCCTAAAAATTAAGAGAGCCAACTGGTAGCTGCCATTTGCACGTAAAAAATGTCAAGTTATAGTAAAAAAAACCCACTATGGACCCAGTGTTTATACCTAGCATTCAGTGTAACAAATCACAGGTCTTGTATGCAACAGTACAGGGGTAAAAAGTTTTTATGGTGAGGGATGGGAGGACATCAGCTTTATTTTATTCTTATGTAGAGCCCACCTACTTGGGTTTTGAATTTCTTATATGCAGACTGTTTTGTATTTTTGTTCTTAAATATTTTCACTTTTCAATTGTTTGTTTTATACAGCATATTTCTCATTTGTGTTGGGATATATATGTATTAAGCATCATCTTACTCAAAGAATTACACCATTAGTTTCTTAACATAAAATAAATGTTTATCATACTAAACTTTTGTCTTTCAGATTGCCGTGGTTGTTATGTTTTTGATTTCTGTTATCTTGTATCGGCTCATCATCTTTCTGGTTGTGGCCAGATCAGGAATGGTCTACACATCTGTGAGTTCCCATATCTGCTATGGACTCACATTTTTCATGTAATGTTAATGCACAAGTATGTACAATTGTTAGTTTGACACAAGATGACTGAACCCCTGTTAAGACGTGCAGTGGCCCACTGGGTACTCTGTAGCAACCATTGTATTGTATGCATAAATCCTCACCCAGGACTCATTCATCCCCTACCTCTTTCTTGGATGAAAGGGTGGGTGTCGGTAAGAAAACCTTTAAATGGTTGTTCCTTCCAAAGTCAATCTAAGACCTATAGAAGTGCATATGCGAGCAACCTACTCCGGTTCCATGGGCAGTGTACACTGACCAAGAAGGCCTGCATCCTACAGGGAATCAATTTAAATAGCCCAGTCATTTAGTATCTAGAGTAGTTTAGTATTTAGAGTTTTGCACACTGACGACCCCAGCAATATATATGTATACAGGGCCTGCCAGTCAGTTCGGTTCTACCCAACACCAGCACTCGCAAAATAGTAATTGAAAGCCCATATAGGATCAAGAAAAGTACTTAATTTCCTCCAAAGTAATGTCACTTTTTTCCACTTTGGTGTTTGGTGAGTGCATCAGTGGTCTAAAGCCCTGGATAGCAAATGATTAAATGATATCTCTTCTTGGTGCACTATTCAGCTCCATAGATATCATTCAGTCACAAAGTTACCTAAAAAGTGGTGGCCAGACAGTTAAGGGCTGGCAAGGGGGCAAATAACCCCTAGGCTCGTCTAAAATAAAATAAAAAAGGTTTGAGCTACTTTCTGACCCCTTACTGTGTCTTTTACTTGTAATTCCACACAAAGTCAAAATAGGTGTCTATAGTACCAAGGGCTTTAGGATGAGTGTACTCATTCTCTTACTCGTGTCCATGTTCCCTGTATGGGTTTTGTGCATTTCCTTTCTGGTTTAGGACAAGGCAGGATAGTTCTTTATAAGTGGGCAGCATTGCTGGAATCGCCCCCCAGGTTGCCAGCCTTTCCCTGTGATTAGGCATCTATGGCTTAGTCCCTTAGGCTTTTCAGGCTTATTGACTATTAGATTGAGTTAAACATACTCTACACCATAGCCAACTCCATTTTATTGGGTTTTCTATGAAGTCCCAATAAGGCTCTAAATATGTTTTGGACAGGGCTGGATAATGCACACTGATTGTGTTGACTGCTAGATGTGTTTTTCGATGTTGTATTTGCCTCTGTGTGGTACTTGACATAAATCTAAACCTGCTGAAAAGCATATACTGATAATACTGAACAATCTATACATGGTATATATGTAGAAATCACATGCAATTAACATATTAAACCCCTCTTCTCTCCTTACACCTTAGGCCAGTCTCATTGCCAGCATTACCAGCTCTGTGTTGAATTTGATCATAATCCTGATGCTGTCCAAGGTTTATAAATCCTTGGCTCGGTTCCTGACTCAATGGGGTAAGAGCTTCATAAAACTTGACTTTGTGCACTTTTTCACTTGACTAACCTGTCCACACAGGGCCAACATTATCTGTGAAGTATATCTCACCTCTGGCTAGCTCTTCTTGTGATGCATTTACCAAGTTCTGTTCTGAGAGTGAACAAAAATTCTAAAAAATGTGCTGCAGCTTTCACTCAACAATCTCACTGATTTCCCTTGCAATGTCCTGGCTAATGACTTTAAGTATTCAGATGTAATTTTCATAAATAAATGTTTAAATAATTCAGCCAAATCATGGAATGCATATGTTGCTAGGCACGTCCACAACTTTCCTGATATATTTTTTATTGTTCATTAGGAACCGTCCTTCATAGCGTATGTGGGCCTGTTACAAGGGACATCTCTGATCTCCCCCACTGGGGAAGTAGATCACCCTGTAGTGCTATCTGCCCCCAGTTACATGGCAGAGGAACTGATACATTAGGCCTAGTCGGCCAAGGCCAGATTACCCCACAAGTATTTTTAGACCTCTAAAGACTTATCCATATTCTTAAATCCACACTACATTTACTCCCTTAGTTTTTTTGCCTAGAACATTCTTTTGCCTTTTATTTTGTGTAAATCTGGTGGTCCATGTTTCTAATTTTTCTTCCAGAGATGCATCGCACCCAGACAGCCTATGAAGATGCTTTTACCGTCAAAGTTTTTATCTTTGAGTTTGTTAATTACTACTCCACCCCCATTTACATTGCATTTCTGAAAGGCAGGTGAGTTGTCTAAAAACAAAATTGATTTCCTTTTATTTCTAGACAATTAAAAACATGACGTAAGACATACTGCTGGGTAGCACTTACAATCTAAAGGGGTTTAAAAGGGTTTGAGACAGAAGGTAAGAGTATCTTTGTTTAACGTATATCTTTTTTTATATGTTAAAAGAGAGAAGAACAAAGGCAATTATTTAAATACTCATTTTAGCAAAGGCCCAGTGATCATATTTAGACTGTCTGTATCTAGAACATAGGTAGCTTGGTAAAGTGTGGCAGGTGGGCATTGATTGTTACTCCTTCCTCTTGCCCTGAGCGTTGGACAGATACCTTGGCAGGATAATTTGGCCGTGATTCTATCACCCATTCTTCTGATATCTGGCCAGCAGTGTTGCTTTGTATCACTGAAATATGCTGCTATGGGAAGGTCAAGGTTACCGGTCCATATTAAGGATCTGTGTTTGGCGAACAAGGGGTTGATTTTCAGAATGATGTCTTCCGTGTAGATCATTCTACGTGACGTTCCAGAAGATGAAGTTTTCTCTCGCTGTGAAGTCACACAGAAGCCATGATTTTGGACTCTCTCTTCAACAATTATTCTACAGTAAACAATTATAGATATCACTAGTTGCAAATGTTGCAGAACCTTGTAATACCTTTTTTATTGGACTAACAGTATTTAAAATAATGGACAAGCTTTCAGGAGTCCTCCCTTTATCAAGTCAAAAGCATTTCTGACCAAGCAAGTGAAAACAGTTTAAAACTGACCAGTACATGTTCTGATACAGGGGTTAAAACAGCAAGGTAGAGAATCTGCAGACAAAAAACTTATGAGGGTCGTAAATAGAAAATGGCATATACTGCACAGATAAGACTAATACGGTTTCTCCAAACTTTCACTGGTTAAAAATGATAATAAGCTTTATTTTTCTCTCGGATAAGACTTCAGCTCTCTGTTACTGTCTTGGCAGATTTGTGGGATACCCAGGACACGATATCACCATTTTTCACATTCGTAACGAAGACGTAAGTATTAAAACTGGAAAATATATTTGCGTTTTTTTTCCTGTATTTCCCCTTTAACGCTTAGGGATTGCTGCAGAGCGCACCATCGCTACAGTCCTCCAAGGAACTCTGTTAACGTAGAGGAGGCAAGCATTTAAAGCATTTTACGTTAACAGGATGGATGAGATTTGTTCAGTTTCCTTCTCAGCACTTAGCTAGTCTCGTATTATTATCTTGTTTGTGCGGATGGCAATAACATACTCCTCAGTACTCTACATTAAAGTGACATCTATAACTTGTACACTAAATCACCAAAAGTATACAAACACCTCCCCTTCTAAAAATGGGAGATATTTTTTTTTATGACTACTGGCTCATAACGTACGTTTGGTTGACTAGCGGTGGCTGCCCTAACCACTCAATGCTTTCCCTGTCCTCATAACAGTGTAACCCTGGAGGATGTCTCATTGAGCTGGCTCAACAGATGTTGATAATTATGGTTGGGAAGCAAGTACTGAACAACGTCAAAGAATGTGTAGTTCCGTAAGTATGCCTGCTCATCATTGGTTTTCTGTTGAAGGTATCGTTCCTTGAAATGGAATAGAACATCAATATGTGCAAAACAATTTTATTTAATCCATTAACCTGATGCAAGGCAGTTTCTGACATTTTGTTGGTGTGTACAATGCCAGCTGGTGTATCATGGGATTTTTAGTACATGGAAGCTGGAATTCTAGAGGTTCCCTACCCTGCTGTATGTGACCTTCATGAAATTCCACCAAGTCTAACATAACCATCTTTCACCCCATCAGGAAACTGGTCCTCTGGTGGCGGAGCATTGGATTTAATCCTGATAAGAAGCATGAGCAGGACAAGGAGAGTCCATGGGAGAGGGATTATAGGTTGGTTACCTACGAGGGTCTTTTTGATGAGTACTTGGAAATGGGTAAGAGTCTGTCACAGATGTCTGTGTCTCTTTATCTACTAACCATGTACAAGAATGTTGCAGTGCAAACAATCTCGCCAATACCTCTTTTACATTCCTTCTGTAACATTTGGAAACATTGTTGTTACATAGGAACTTTCTTGACCAAATTTTGCAACATTATTTGCCACTAATTTGGAATTCTACATTTCCAGGACTGTGTAATGTGGAATCCCCCTTCTTGTTATGATCACAAAAAATGAATACTTCCCTTGGTCCAACTTAGATAAAAATATGTTTGTGTTGCTAGCATAGACCTGTATAGGATGGAAACATTTTTAAACCTGTATGTATTAGCAGAAAATGAGACGTCTTCCCCTGCCTCAGGGTATTCCAGTGGACAATTATGACCACTTGTGAAAAACATGATAAATTATGCTTTTTCCCCAATCAGCGGTATCACATGGGTATGGGAGCTGGTGACAATTATTCTCCATTACATAGGATAATTTCCTCTCGTGGAATCTATGATGTTTGACATTCAAGTTTAATAACTATTGTGAATCAGTAGATCCATCTAGGCAAAACTCTTCTAGATCTTTGACATATATAGGTGATTCTTCAGCATATATGAGGACAACTGACTATCACACCTATTTGAGCTTGTTGGACATCCAGTTCCAAAACCATAGACATTTAATATGGAGTTGTATTAACATTACCCTTCACTGGAACTAAGGGGCCTAACCCCAAACTTTTATCCCTTCTTCACCAAAATATACAGTAGGCGTTAGGCATTCTAGTAGGTAGTGTTCTCCAGATCTAGCAGGGCAGAAATTTTGCGAACTGACTTTACAGGCAGCATCCTATGACACTGTCATGTTTAAAGTCACTGAGCTCTTCAGTACGACCCCTTCTACTGCCAGTGTTTGTCTGTGGAGATGGCTGTCTATGTGCTTAATGTTATACACCTGTTAGCAATGAGTGCGGCCAAAACACCTAAACTCAATAATTAGGAGCGGTCATGTTTGGTATGTCATTTTATATATATATATATATCTATAATATACTGGTCAGGGTGATGTAACTACTATGGAGTTGAAGTTCATTTTTATGCACTTTAACTTATCGGTGTACTAAAGTGTTCTTTTAAACATTGAAACCAAATTCATTTGGTTTTGATATTCTATAAAATGTTTTCATTTTGTTTCATTGTGACAATGTCTTTCTCTCACAGTTATACAGTTTGGGTTCATAACCATTTTCGTGGCTGCCTGTCCGTTGGCCCCACTCTTCGCGTTGTTCAATAACTGGATTGAGATTCGTCTTGATGCGCAGAAATTTGCGTGCGAGTACAGGCGTCCTGTTGCTGAACGTGCTCAGGGCATTGGCATGTGGATGTCCATCCTGGAGGCCATCACCTGCATTGCTGTCATTGCGAATGTGAGCACCATTGAATGCATGTGCCATTAATGTTTTCTCTATAAAGTTATTAAAATATATTAGAATAGTGTCTGCACAATCTACCGCATGCCTACCCAACATACAAGAACATAGGTTTTCAACCCAGCATTGTGTAAATTAACTATTATGGCTCTAAAAAGGTTATCAATAAGTGCGAACAAGCTAGATCTCATGAGTGCTTGTAGATCAGAAATGGTTCTGATCGGAACTCACTTCTTTATTTTTAGGCGTTCCTAGTGGCTTTCACATCAGACTTTCTGCCTCGCACATATTACAAGTACAAAACAGAAGGACATTTAACAGGGTACATCAATTTTTCTTTAGCAGAATCTCCTGAGATATATGTAAGAAACCATTCCCCCTGCAGGTGAGTTTTATTCAAAATTCTTCACTGATTCTTCACTGTAAAAAATGGATCCAGTTGGACCTATGAGTTTATTCACAAAAGGAGGATTGCATTTTGCTTAGAGCCAACCCCAGTGAGCTGATCCTGCAGTAAGATATGGGCTGGCCCTGGATGCCTTTCACCTCTCCAGTCCACCCTAAACACTGCTGTCAGACTATTTTTTCTTTCCCACCATCCTTCCTCTGCTGCCCACTGTGCCAAGCTCCTTATACCCAGGGGCGTACCTAGAATATTTGGCACCCGGGACAGATCCTGTATGTGACGCCCACAAAAAAATGTATTGTTGGCAAGAATATTTCTTTTATAAATTTGTAAACTGTATGTGAGCTGGAAGAAAAACTAGAAATCTGTAAAAATGAATTTCTAAATAAATTACATACATTAAAAAAAAAAAACATTTACTGAACAGACATGGTACAAACATACCTCGTATCACAATATACTGAGATTGATAGTGGTACAACATAACCCCCATCACTAAACACTAAGCCAGACAGTGACGTGGACTGCCTTTGCCCCTAAAACAGCCTGAAAAAACAACACATGTGCATCAAACTTCTTATACTGTGGGAAAGGCTTACCACTATAACTTTATATATTCTGTATTAAGGTAATACTTGGTTTCATTGATACCGGCCCCACCACTGTTACATGTCTTTCAACTTCCAGGTACCAAGCATTAAGAGATTCAAAGGGCAATCTGACGTCTGATTTCTGGATACTGCTAGCGATACGACTGGCATTTATTATTATATTTGAGGTATGTCTGCACCCGTCTCAGTTATTTCAGCTCATTCAATCAATCTGTAATCAGTTATAGTCCATTGGCTCATATTTATATGATTTAACAATTTTGCTAAGAATTGTTTTTTTAAAATATGGCCCAAATGAAAATAAAAACTGCTATTATTTAGTTATACAAATGATGATATGTATAGGCTTCTATAGTACATTTCTATAGCATGGCTACATTTTTGTGTAGATGCAAGGATGTTTATATACGTGGTGTATATAGGTATATAGGTGTTTATATGGTCCTGGCTTCCGTGTAGTTCATGATTTTTAAAGAGGTATCTGTAGCACCTTATATCTATGTCACCAGCAACTGGATCTTGGGAAGAGGGCTTGTCATATTTCTGTGTTTCTATCGTCTAAATGGCCAACTCCCACCATCCTGTCCAATATTTATTTAATAAAATATAATAAATATAAGACTGTATATACAAGAGTAATTAACCAGCCTCGGTCCTCTTGTACCCATGAAGCTTGTTCCTCAAACCTTAAAGCCTCCTGGAGATCAGAACACTGTAGTAACATGGTATGCAACGTAATTGTGTAAATACGGATGCTGCAAATGGTGGCAGACATCCCATACGCAAGTCACGTAATGCCATGGCCATTATCTTGAGCGATACATGGCTTCACATATGGCGCGTCTGGTGTCAGCACCTGCTTATAGCGCCCCATGAAGTCTGACGTCTTGCTGGGAACGATGACGCAGTGTAGACCGGATTTACCGGTACTTCTGGCTGTGCACATGGAGGGAACCAGTAGTTAAGGACACTCACGCAAACCTTGTTACCGAACACTCACTTGCTAAGAACACAGTACAGGTACCCTAATAAGTTCCCCATTAACACACAACATCCTGCACTCTGTAAAGAAAGTACCTGTTCTCACCATTTTCAAGATCTCCCAGAGACCCTTGGCTCGCAGGGCTCTTTACTCCTCCTCTACCAGTATGAGTTTTGTTATTTTGAATTTTTAGTTTTTTTTTTTTTTTTTTTTACTTTCCTAATAGAAAAGAATTTCCTGACACTCTAAAAATAAAATTCAAAAAATCATGTAGAGTGCATGTTTGTTTTCCTTTAAGAGATATCCAGAGTGATCGGTATGTTTTTAAAAGGAATTCTTCAAAAACACTACACACATCCTCCCAGTGTCACATATTTTTCCTGGGTTTAGGATTGCGTTAGAAGGGGCCTGCTTGGGACATGGGGTGTCTGTTAAGAGTAAAGGGCATTTTAGCTGTCCTCTTCCATGTGTAATTTAAATCATCTCACACCTTGTAATGTTTCGACAGCACGTGGTGTTTTTCCTGGGTCATTTAATTGACCTCCTAGTCCCGGATGTTCCCGAGTCAATTGAAATAAAAGTGAAGAGGGAGCGGTTCCTGGCGAAGCAAGCATTGGCAGAAAATGAGGTATGTGAGTGAATTGTCTTTTTATATTATGAAATTCATATGAGGGACACAGACCTGTAATGACACTAATTCCTCTACGGTTGCTTTTTCTCCACAAGCCCACTTTCACTACCGCAGTTTGTAAAGGTAGTGGAAAGAATGATATTTAGTAACGATGATACATTTGTTGCTCTTGTCTTCAGACATATACGTATTGGCCTGAGCATAGGCCAGACTTTTCCCCCCTCGCTTTAGGTCTTTAAAGTGGAGGTGCGGCCTGTATTCAGGGACGCGTAGTTCGTATCGCCCGACCATGCAGTTCCGGGCGCTTGGCGGGTGTTTTTTTTCTTTTTCATTTATCCCTGCTGTGGGGAAGCAGCAGGGTTAGGATTCAGATTTCCCTCAGCGCTGCAGGGGACCTGAATTTTCCTCTCCGGCAGCCGTGGATGTGTGCGCGATGCGCATAGACAACCTCCGCCGGGGCTACTATGGTGGAGCACCGGCGTGAAATAACCTTCCAGTGCTACACCACAGAAGCCCCGGCTGGGGTGCCGGCAGCGGAGGTTCTCTACGCGTACAGCACAGACGTTCACCTGCTGCGGCGATGCACGTAGACAACCTCCGCTGCTGCCACTTCCGCTGTGCTTCTCCGTCCTAGAAGACCCTGCAGCGGCCGTTGTCTGTGTGCATCGCCAGTTGTGGTTCGCAAACTGTTTATCCTTAAGCATTCTATTTGCAAAACATAACAAGCATCTTGCAAATAGTAAAAGTAAGATGGACAGGACCAGATTTGGGGTCAAAGAGGCGGCCCTGGCACTTTAAGGCCGGTGGGTGGATATTAGAGGCCACAAGCTATGTTATGCTCACGCAGTGCGCATCCGCCATGCACTTTAGGTGCGTACAAAGCAGGGTGCCAGATGGTCAGAGACTCTGGGTGAAGGGTCATGGTGCTCAATCTCTGATTTGGGGAGCAGTATTTAGGCACGCTCACTCCTCACCCCCGAGTTTATCAGAACAGACTACTGTGAATATTGTAAGGGTCTCTCCCTATGGAATAGTAACAGACAATTTATAATGTAAACTGTTGGCTAACCCTTCACTGTCTGATCTGCAGTTTTTGGGATGGCGTATGGAAGAGGAATTTGTGAGTAGGAGTTCAGAGGATGTGCAGTCTGAACAGACATCCTCCCCTATCAGGGATTCCACATCAAAAGCCACACCAAAGTCTTCATCAACCTTCCATATCTATAACACCTTTCCTCGACAAAGAGACCTTCCCCAGCCTGTGCCATGAAACCATTGTGAGAAGCCGAAAGAGCCTTAGAAGAGATTGTAGAGCACCATACCATATCATCATGGCCACCAACAGTTCTGGACCAAATGACCGCAAGGTTAGCTTACAAAGCGATTTTCCACAGCCCTAACACTTGCCTACTTTCACTTAATTATGTGTTTAACTTAAACATTGTTTGGAAATGCCACTGGTAGTTGAAATTACAAAATGTCTGTATTCCAAAATAGATGCTTGCCACTGTTCTAATCAGCACCGAGTAAACTTTCAAAAACAAGATGAAGGCATTTTCATGCAAAATGTTAATTGAATATTGTTAACTCGCACATCTATAACATTATTTTAAAAGGTCAGTGAGTCTCAGCAATTTAGAACCCATTTCTTGGGTATCAATTAGAGTATCAAATAGGGGTGCATTTACAAACCACAAAGCAGTCCTTTGAGGATACAGAGGATGGAAGAGACTTTGCCCTACTATGCATTAATGATATACCATTTGCTATAGTAGGGTAAAACTACTGCCTAGCAATATTGATATTCAAGGCAGTGCAGTGTTCTTGTCTAGGCTCAGTAGGGTTCAGGGAGTCATAACATATCCAGCTGGGGTCCCTGTAGCACCACTGCTCAATAGTCTGATAAAAAGAACCCACGTTCTTAAAACAGCAGACTAGGATACGATGCTCAGGAAGATCACAGCAGTCGTGGCTGATGGCAAGGCTCCAGCTTAGGCAGAAAATGTATATACTATGGATTTATAGTATTGGAAAGAGACCCCATTCTAAAACATATTCCACCCATATCCAACGTGAAGACTCCATTTCCTCTTCAGCCAATATGGCTATGTGCAGTTTATAGCTCAATGCAGTTGGTACAAACACTTTCCCTGACTGAAAAGTGTGATATCTTGTCTCAAGTTTTTATTCCCCTGTCCCCTCAAGACTTCTGTAAAGCTCAACACTCTATACAAATAAAATTATGGTCAGTTATAGTTGCCCTTTTGCATAACAGTCCACTAAAACCGTTTCTCCTCACGCCATTCCCTCTAGATCAAGATCTTGCCAGCAGGGCCCTCTTTACCCAATATATTCAATGGGAATAACAAAACTAGAATTGACAGACTAAGAAACAGATACACGCAATGTAAGAAGCGCAGTGTAAATTGTTGGCTCCATATAAATAAACGATTATGACGATGATAATAATACAAGACGCAGTGGCTTTTAAAGGATGTTTATTTCCCGACCTTGGTGTACAGGAAGTTGATACTGAGGCACAGTAAGAAGAAAATGTCCAAGAGGGTTAAGGGGGCAGAAGAGATGTCTGGGGGGAAAACAAACTCCTTGGAACTAAACCCCCCCTCCCCCATCCAATGACAAAAAACAGATAATCCCTTTCCCCGGCATCAGAGGTAAAAGGACAAAAGAAAGGACAGACAGGCTCTATAACCCATTCAGTGCCGAACCGACTGGTAACATGAGCACGTTAAACTCAGTGCCGCTACCAGAAAACACCAAGCTTCTCCACAGCTGGGAACATGATTTGTAGCCTAATTAAAAATGCATAAGGAGATGGGAGGGAGAAAGACATGCTCTTAACCACCACTTGTGCATTTAGCCCCTGTGGCTTTCTGGCAGTGAAAGGGTTACAGGGCACTTCACAATACATTCTGGTCTGTAGCAGGGCAGCGTTATGGGACCCATGACCTCACAGTTTAAAACAGCATTTCATGCAAAATATGTAAAAAGAAAGAAAACAAATCCCCAAGTATGGCTGCACACTTCCAGATGTCAGACACGTTTTCTCCCACAAAACGAGCATTTATCCAAATACATCAAGCAGTTGTAACTCATTATACAATGAATATAGGTCCCAAAAACGGAGAGAATCTTTGTAGAATGACGTTAAACCACTGAGACCAAGCACCACAGAAAGTGAACATGGCAGAAGGAGCGGGCACTATGGAAGCAGCTCTGGATGGAAGTGTGAAGATAACTTTGCATCACCTGTCAGGTGAATGCAGTTACATATACATTTTCCAATGAAATGCAGATTTAATCCTGTCAGTGAGAAACCAGAAAAGAGTGCCAGATAAATCCCTGCGCAGGAAATGGCGGGAGCGACTCGGTACAAACAATCCCGGGATGCAGAGGAAAGGGGCAGAGAGGGGGAACAACGAGATGACTGGGGTACGTGAATCTGACAGGAACTGGAGAATTAACAGGAAGCAGACATGTCTGCAGGCAGGAGGCCTTTCCCACCACCATGCCTCTTGGGACCCCAAGGAGAGGCTTTGTGCGCCACTGGTGCTCCAAAGCTGGGGAAATCCTCTGAGCTGGTCATATCGGGAGCCTAAACCGGAAAAAAAGAAAAAAAAATATGGCAAATGCTATAAGAAGGGGGTTTTACAATAGCGTTGAGCATGTTCACCTTTCATTTTGTGAATACATTGCTGCGGATCATAAAAGATCATCTCTTAGATTTATGAAGAAACCCATGCTGCCCCGAATAACGTATGGTTCAAGTAAATCTCATTGTAACTATAAATAACAGAGCCAACTGAGTTGGTCTAAAAGTGGATACAGAAACTAGCAAACCTGGCTTTAGTAAATAATGCCCACATGAGGAGAAGTGTGACCATTTGTGTATCCCCTCATGTTCCTCTGAAGCTTGCCATGTGTTTTTGCTCAGGGTGTGGGCTTACTGTGTGCGGTGGAATTATTGTAGAGTCTAAACATGTCAAGGCTCCTAGAATTTATAAAGACCATGCTCCCTATCCACCATCAAGTCAGTGCCAAGCTGTCCTGACATTTACTGCACTCGCCAGCTAACACAATAACGTACCTTCTCGTTGCTGCCTCCTGCTGCCCATGGAGCATCTCGGACAACAAAGCCCTTGGATGGTTGGGGCTTGCTATCTTCCTGAGAAGAGGACTTCATGTAAGACTGCATCACCTCGCTCTCCGCTACATCAGTCATCTAGAATGCGACAGGGAAAGATTATGAAATACTCACTTCTAGGCGTGTCAGAATATTTTAATGATAGTTTGTCTCAATAGTTTTGGTCTCTTCCTTATCCATTACATTTGGTCTTAAATGATTTCAGTTTCCAAAATTAACATTCAGATATTATGGTACAAGGGTACAATATCCAGGCAGTGGTTGTATATATTGCTGGATACTGCGCTCACGCACACACACGTCTGGGCAACAATAAAAATTCTCCAATACAATGTAAATGAGGCAGGCATCTACATACCAGGGCCCTCCTCACCTATTTCTGTATGTCTAATTGCCATGTTTAAACTATAACGTGGCATATATCACCAGTAACTCCTCTCCCACACACTAGGACCAGGGATAGGCAATAGCACCAAACCTAAGAGTGCAGCATTACCGTCATGTTCAGACCTCATCCATAACTGTTTCTAAGGACATTGTAGCAGCAGTCTATTGATTCGTAAGACCATTCCAGTTCAGTACACTTACATATTCCTCCTCCAGGTTCAACAAGTGATAAATTGCTTCCTCCACATCCTCGGGTTTGCCCATCACAGTCACACAGTTGGGATCAGAAGCGCCACTCTGAGGGAAGCGGATATCCACCTTTCAAGGAAAATAAAAGGGGTTAACGAGTGCAGTTAAATGTGGAAATACTAAATCCACGTCAGTTGTAGTTAAAACACAAAAAAGTATAAGCTATGCACAGGCAGTTAAAGCTATTGAACGACCAATACAAGCATTCACTGGTTGATTGCTGGTAGGGTGCTGGATAACCATCATACACTCAGGAGATGTAGACACGAAGACCCACTCTTACACATCATATTACAACAGCTACCACGACAAAACGATATTCAGCCAGACTAATGAAGCCTTGGCCACGAATCTCACCTTAAACTCATCCATGATCTTGCGTATTGCTTTTCCCCGTGCGCCGATTATGCGGGCATGGACACGGTGGTCCAAGGTGAGATCCTCAGAAACCATTTGTTCCAGGTCACCAACAATGTGCATGATTGCATCTCTGGCAGATTCTGTATTTCTTTCATAACCTGTGATCATAATCTGATCCTAAAAATAAAATAAATGTTCTGAATGCATGAACGATAAATGGGGTAAAATGGACTTCTCCCACAAACCGCAGTACAAGTACTTTTCTCATCTGAACTTTATCACATACCTTTCCCAACATAAAGTAAATGACACTGGCCTCTGAATAGGAAACTAAGATGCAAGTACAAAGGGATCTAAACAAAGAACTATAGGGAAGAATGTTTCAAAGGAGGAGAAGTGTTAAGACAAGAGGCTCAGATTAAAGGTAAGAAGGTGCTGGGAGGCTGCTCCACTTGACTACCAGCCTTAAAGTAAAGTGGCAGTGGTGTTAATACAGGCATTTAAACAGGCATGCCTATCCTGAATACGATGGGTCAAGAGTTTGTAGATCTATTTGATTTGACATCAAAGATATAGTTGTACTGGGGACAACATAATGTTTATACTAATATTTAACCTGAGATAGAACGGCAAACGTTTACAGACAGAATATTAACAATTCCAAATTGAAGTCTAAATGTAGGGTTCCATGTATGAAAAGTATATTTAGCTCAAAATGGTAAAAAAGAGCACATAGCCCAATAGAAGCTAAAATAACTCTGCAACTACAGGTTTGCTGCCAAAGTATTGAGCTTCAAAACATTACCTGGTTCTCATCATTCTTGTCTGGAAACTGGATGTTGACATCATGCTCTGTGCGGATCTGGCTAATGACCGCTCCCTTACGGCCAATGATCTTTGGATGGAACTTGGGATCTACTGAGATCAGCAATTTAAAACTGCGAAGCGCCTAGAAGAGATTAAAACACGTACAAGTCATTCAGAAGCAGATGACTATGGTGACTAAAAGTGTATATATGCTCTAATATGGATACATATAAATATATACACACACACACCACATTCTAAACAGGAGTAGCAAATAAGGAAAGTGAACCAACTCACCCTGTCCTCTTGCTCCGCTTGCAGCTCACGCACTCTGTCCAGAAGGCCAGCTTTAGCACGCTCCAGATTGGTAGAGAGGCCAGTGATGGTTATTATGTCACACTGTAATTCAGGGGCTGGCACCTGGATATTCACCTGGAGTAAGAGAGCATGTGATCTATACGAGTTCTAGGTGTAGCATATCCCAAATAAGAAGTTACCATTCAGGTCAAAGCCTAACTTAGTCCATACTTGCCCTTTACAGTGTACTTTCAATTAAAAAAATTCCCTCATGACAATTAACACCAACAACAAATCACGTGGACATTTGAGTCAAATAGGTAATCATGCAATAGTACACACCAAATACAAATAAAACAGATAAAACACTCACAAAAACCCTGTTACAGCATATAGCTTATCCACGCAAACATTTGCTGTGTGTATGACAAATTTGATAAGATATGTGCTGTAAGGATAGTATAGTACTCAAAGTAGCCTAGAAGGCCAGGGAACTGTTTTAGATTACTCCATTGTAGAATGTATATTGGTCACCTACCTCAAACTCATCCATCATCTTGCGAATGCCACTTCCTTTCTGCCCGATGATGTAACGATGCAGATCATATGGCACCTCAACCTCAATGCTGACAGGAACAAGAGCCTAAAAAGCAGACATTACTGGTTAACAAGATCCTTTAAGGTTATACAGTACATCTTACGTCTTTACTGCGATTATGTATCGTAGTTCCAACGGCGACGTACCCTCAGAGCTTCGGTAGCTGCGTCACACCTCTCCTTGCGTCCAGAGATTGTGATAATATCACATTTTTTGGGGGATTCTGGGTCAGCCTTAGGCTCTGGAGCTTCCTCGCCGTTCTCTTGAGCTGGTAAATCTACATTGGGGGCTGAACACAGAAAAGGCAGAATATTAAATGGAAAGCATACCAACTACAAAGTACAGGTTGCTTTTGTGGGTCAAACTAAAATTTAAGACACAAATTACCCCACCCCCCCAAAACAATAAACAAAACAAAACTCACCACCCTGAGGATTCTCCTCACGGTCAGGGAACTTAATCTGCACATTATATTCCCGTGTTATCTGCTGGATTCGAGACCCTTTAGGACCCATGATGGACCGGTGATATTTCTGAGGGATCATGCACTCAACAGTGATCTGTGCCTCCTGCGAAGAGAGAACAAAAGAACCCACAGATCATCGCAGGTTTGTTCAACCATGACTTGTATTCCAGAATACGTTGTAGCTTTGGCCAGTCACAAAACAGATGAAGAAAAGGTCAAAACCTCAGATACAAGTTAAAGGTCAACCTACAACCTTCACAGATTTTATCATTACTTGTTTTTCCCAATTCATGTAACAGTTATGTAGACATGTAAGCTTAAATAGAGTATGAAGCAGAGTTCTTGCATAAGGTGAAAAACCTAGCCTATTTTACTCAAGCACCATTACAAAAAAAGTTAGAGCAAGATTATAACTCTTACCAGGTCCTCAATGATGTCCGTGATCCTTTTTTTGGCAGCCTCCACACATTCCTTCGCCCCTTTCAGTGTGACACGGTCACTTTGTACTCCAGAACGTGGGAAGCTGACAGTTACACCACCATACTCCTCAGCAATCTCCCTTAGCACCTGTCCTCTGCGAATCACAAAGTGGCGATGGTGTTTGGGGTCCACAGCCATTGTGTCTTCAACAATATTATCCTGCAGAACAAGGGTCATCGATCACTCAAGGGAACCTTATCGATAGAAGCAGTTTCAAACCCTTTACATGAAGATTCCCATATAAATAATTACATTAAATTTGTAGAACTGTTAGAGTCACATAAAAAACTAGTAATATAAAAGTCTCACCAAACCCCTGATCAGGTTCTCCAGCTCCAGCTGGGCCTCTTTAACAGCCTCCTCTGTGCCTACAATGGTGATGATCTGCTGGTCCTTGTCATCCGCAGTGGGGAATATGATGCGGGCCCCTGTCTGGTCACGCACTTTGCGGATGTTAACGCCACCTTTACCAATCAAAAACTTGTGATACTCTGGTTTTGCCCGGAGCTCTGCTGTGAAGCTTTTTATTTGCTAAAAGAAAACCAGATTACTGTTACAGTGAAGAAATCCCTCTTCCAGTATCAGTACCGTGCGCAAGTACAAAAAAAAAAAAGACAACATGTACGACACTTAAATTTTTTTTTTTATTTTTTTTTATATGGTAGGAGTCCATTCTGTATTATCTGGTTTTCACTCAGTTCTGCAAACATGAGCATCGAGTTAAAAATAAGTTTGCTTAAAGTTTTTTTTTTCTGTAATATCTTAGAAGGCTACACGCATTTCTCCATTTAGGATGCTGGCTAAACATTCCAAGTCATAATTTAAAGCAGTTATCCAACACTCCCAATCGTACTGGCCACCAAGGAGAATATAAAACAAATGCAATGCCAGCAGCTTCAATGGCCAACTGTGTGGGTTTCTCCTTGAGGTTCTGCTCACCTTCTCTTCAGCAAGCTGCAGCAGCTGTTTCTTGGCCCTGTCCACGTCCTGCGCAGGTCCCCTGATGATCACCGTATCGCTGCCCGAGCCTTCGCTGGGAAAGTGAATATGCACTCCCCCACACTCCTCCATTATTGAGCGGATAAAGCGCCCCTTGGCTCCAATGAGCGAGTTATGTAGCTTGGATGGAATGCTGACCTCTAGTTCAGCAATGTTTGCCTAGAAAAATAGTCATGTTTACTGTTTACAGAGTACCTGGGAATAACTGGCATGACATGTATGCACCAAGAGTATAAAACATGGTTAAGATAGTCCCCCCACCCACTCTGCACTTTGCTTTAGCAGGCTTGTGTGACACTGGCACAGGAACAAAAACACAAAAAATAAAGCCACATAATCAGAATTCTAAGATTATCTAGTTTTATAGAGCATTAAAGACTAACCAGTTCTTTCTGAATTGCCAGGATTCTCTCACGCGCAGCCTCGCAATTCGCTTTCTTGCCAGTGATCACAATCATTTCTGAGTTGCTGTTCTCAGCCGGCAGGTCAATCTTAGTGTTACATTCTTCTCGGATCTACAAGAGATAAAGGGAATTTTTTTAAATATTTTTTCCCCCACCACTCAGTTAGAAAGTACAGAAAGGTTCAAGACTGGAAATTTACCTTCTTGATGTTGGCACCACCTTTTCCAATGATGTTCTTGTGGAACTGCTTAAAGATTGGCACCGAGATGGAATAACTGTTCTCCGTCTATAAGAAGATCATGAGAAAAGAGTTTTACAAATCTGGATAATAAGTGTCACTTCACACGGTTACTATGGCGATCCTTTATGTGGATGCTGTACACAAATGGGGATGAACCCAAAGTTTGACTTGACCCACAAATGATAGAAAAGCCAAACATACCTGGGCTCTCCCTAAGGAGGATTCCTAAACAATTTTTTTTTTTTAACAAAAGCCGAAAACATTTCAACACTTCATCATCACTGATAATTACGAAGGGTGAACCCCAGTTTGCTTTTTAAATTTTAACAAAAACCAGTGAGCTGGTAATGCAAGTGAAATGAAGACAAGTTGGCCATTTCATCACACCAATGCTTTAGAGAACAAACCAATACTTTTTTGGAGGATGGGATGGACAATTTTGATATGTCTATTGATGTAGAAGTTTAAGAATTCACCGCAGTAGCCGCTTCCATGAGCCTAGTAAAAAAGACTTGGGGGGGGGTGGGGGTGCACACAGGACCCAAGAGCTTTGGCTTGGTGTCTCCTTACCATCTCAGTAACCATCTTCTGCAGGTATTTGGTACACTTCTCCACCTCATTCTTGGGCCCTCGCAATTGTACGATGTCACTCTTGTGAGCTGGGTCTGGGAAATTAATGATGACCTAAGAAAAGCAGCAAGTATGTCAGATGTGTGACCACATTGAATAAAAAGAATCAATAGGTCTGTATACTCACTTCTGGGAACTTTTCACGGATCTCCCGGATTCGCTCTCCCTTTTGGCCAATTATTGTTCGATGGAATTTTTGATCGATTATCAAATCCTTTGTGCGTTCGTTCTCCTACAGACAACAGATGATCGTACACATTTCCTTAGAGCCGATTAAACGTGTGCATACGTATACTCTGATAAGACAACTAAACGTCGACAGGATTTTTATTAAATGTATTGGTTGATTATAGCACCCTCGTTCTAAAGCACTGTACAATGGGTTAAAACGTTTACAATCAATAAGTTTGTTAAGTACTTTAAATAACTGCTCCAAGATAAGCCATAGTAAGAAGTCAAGCTATATTTTTTTGTTGCCAGTCTGTACTAAAACAAATGGGCCCTTTCCAGCGTCAATTATCTAATCTGATAGCCAGCCCTGGCAAACTGTACTGCAAGTTCTTACCATACGAGATGCCAATTCCAACAGCTCCTTCTTGGCTTGCTGCACCCCTTGGGGGTCACCCTCAATCCGGATCTGATTGCTCTTTTCACTGTCCTGGGGAATCCGCACAGAGACTTTGTACTGATCCTTAATTCTGTTAACTAAAAACACCAAATGTCATTTAGTGGACACACCATGTTTAAACTACACTATTTATAATAAATGTACCAAGCAATAGAGCTTCAATAATACAATTAAGAGGAAACAAGGGGTTTGAAAGTTCTTGAAAGGGGGGTAATGTTCTTAATAGTTGAGTGGCATTTGTTGATTTTAGCTAACCCATTAGCTTATTGATGCTTAAAGCTGTATTAACAGGTTTATGTCTGACAGCTTGAGCTTTAAACATAATACCATCAGAGGTCATCTGAATTAAAAACAGGACATTTTATTTGACTACTGAACCTACAGTCTAGAACGCTGATCTGTGCCCCATACGGATGCACTTCTGTAGTGGGATATGTGGAACGGTGTTAAATAGAATAACAAATTTCAAACTGATAATACACTGGAAGGCTAAACCACCAAGTAGGAGATTGCTGGGCAGTTGCAATATCAACCCATTAACTTGATTCCAGGCCAGCTTTCTCTGCAACATGAGGTGTCTGCGTAATACATAGTAAACTGGCAAGATTTCTTAAGTGACCTTAAACTACACATTATGCAGGCTGCACGCATGCCTTCTTGTGAGTGAAGCTTGCAGGATTGGCACGGTTTGAAGTCCAATAGGACCCTTGGAGGGAGGTACTGCCTGAAGTGTCCCCCCCCATTCACTCACTGTTTGCTCCGCTCTTTCCAATAAGATGCCTGTGAAAGCGATGATCAATATTTATCTCCGTGAAATCCATACGGGAAATCTATATGAAAAGAGATATAATCACAAGTCTGATATTAATAGGGATGTCTTTACCCAAATTATACTCCAGTTCAGTTGCCTCTGCTGCTCAAATGGGAGCAGGTCACTTCACATTATAGTCCACCAGAAAAGCCCAACGCGTATTGTATTTAGTAAACGTATTCTTTGATTTGGGTTATGTTAAGAGAATTATTGTAATAAACAGCAGCCAGAAACCCATTAACAGCTCCTTACCAGGTCCCTGACAAGAGCTTCCATCTGCTGCTGAGCTATTGTCACATCTTCTGTGGGTCCTTCTAAAGAGATCTTATCCTCTCCTTCTGTAAACTCAATATGCACCTAGAAGCAAAAATGCCATAGGTATGAGACACCAATCGAAATAAGTGAATATTAAAGCCAGTGTCCTTAACATAGGATTTGGATATGCCATGCAGTGCAACATAAGGAACTCCCTTAGACACAATAATTTATAGTTGCCCATGGTACGTCAGGTTACAGAATGTATAATCTGTAAATTCGGCAAGGAAGGTAGGATCTGTGGAACAGAAGCTCATTCACCCAAGGTCTTACTACCCTTGGTTCAAGCTGCACCATAAATATATTAGATGCTTACCTTTGGTATTTGCTGTGTGATCTTTGCCAGGTTCTGTCCTTTTTTGCCAATGATGAATCGGTGCAGCCATGAGGGAGCAGAGACAGTGGCCACTGTAAAGCTGTTAGCCTATAGAGGAGACATGACATATCTAAGTTGCCATTTGGATAGGTTGAATACCAGTAGATATCAGGATTTCAGATTTTTTTTTTTTTAAATTAAATTCATCCTGCAGGTTTCCAAACAAGCAAAACGCAAGACTAATATACATTTAGACTCTATAAAATGCATTATTAGGCAGATTAGTTCCAGGGTGAGGCCCTATTGTGTCTCCCTGCGTCCCACTGCTTCATGGACTGGTTGGGGAGATTGAATGTAAGACGCACTCAAACGCAGCAGCAAATTGTGAGGAGCGGCCCTGGATTAAGCCTAGCACAGCACTGAATGGTATACATTTAACACACACAGCTTACCTTCGCATAAACTTCTGTCAGAGCTTGGCCCAATTTTTCAGGCTCTCCTCGCAGGATGACGGTCTCTGAGCTGCTGTCACTGGGTGGAATTTCTACAGACACCCCTGTGCGCTCCAAGATTTCCTGCAGACTATTGCCCTTGGGTCCAATCACATACTTGTGCTGAGACTTCTTCACCTCCACTGCAATGCTGGTTGTTTTCTTCTTCTACAAGGAGAGTCAGACATGTTAGATGGGCGATTCGTTAATGGAGTGGTCTACTGTCTAACACCTGGTTACAAGTACGCCAGTCCTTCAACTAGTACAAGGAGGGCAGGCATTTTTCAATTTGTTTCTATTTACATGGACATCATATGGTCTACAAGATGTGACCAAGTAAAAGAAACCTTTGGAATTACCATCTTTTCGGCATTAATAGTTAATAAAATGTGATCCACATCTAAGTCACAAGTAGAGCCAATGTGCTTAAGCTAATAACACGAGCAATGATAACCTTGCATGTCTTTATTGAACACACCCATTAAACAATCAACGGTGATTGAAAAAGTGAACCATTGGATTAACGGGTCAGACCTGCTTTGGCAGCAATAACCTCAAACAAGCGCTTCCGGTAATCGCGGATCCGACCTGCACAACATTCAGGGGCAATTTTAGACTATTCTTCGTTACAGAATGGCTTAAGGTCAGCTATGTTTCTAAGATGCCTGGTATGAACAGCTCTTGAGGTCTGGGCTCTGGGGTCAGCAACTTTAAAGCTCATTTTCTTTGAATCCATTCTGTAGTAGATTTACTTTGATGTTTTGGGACATTGTCCTGATGCATCACCAAACTTATACCGAGCGTCAGCTGGTAGATAGACATAATATTATGCTGCATGACACTAAATTGATGAGTGGTACCATCAACAGCTTCTTTGCCATGTTAGCAGGCAAGCGTTCCAGAACATGGATGCTACAGACTAATTCACCAGGGTGCTTGAAAGCCCAGGGATGGTCCTGCATGGCAGATGTTGAAACTGCGGGGAAGGCTCACCTTCTCCTCATAGATCTGTCTGATTCTTGCCACAGCCTGAGCCAACTGTTCCTTCTCCCCTGTGCACACGATTTCAGTCTTGTTGACGCTGGGTGGAGGGATGTTTATCCTTGTTCCAGTCTCTTGCATGATCTCATTTACTACTTTGTTGTGGGGTCCCGCAATGAATGGGTGGTAGGCTTTTTCAACCTCAAATCGTTCCACTGCTCTCTTATCCTAAAGCAGAACAAAAACAGAATTAATAAGCAGCACAGGAACAACATTCATAAACTCTATAGCTGAAGCAGAATAAATTCAATTAAACATTCACATGTAATTAAAGCAGCTCTCCCACTGCAGGAAGCAGAAAATCATAAGTGCACAGCTTCAAATTGTTGATGCAAGATGCCCAACAGATATGACCATAGTGATACGGGGAATCTTTCAGAAAGGCGCTAGGAACGCTAAACAAGCGAACACCACTGGCCCCAGGGTTTTGGGAGAAGATCCTTAAGATCCATTCTTACCTGCTCAGCTGAGATGAGCAGGATCTCATGCCTCGCCTTCTCAATGCCCTCTTTGGTGCCAGTAATCTTGATCTGGTTACTGGCATCTTCGGGCCGAGGGATTTGGATCTTGGTAGCGGTTTTCAGTTCTAGGTCCTGCAGCTTCTCTCCGTTCTTACCGATTACAAAGCGATGGTGCTCTTTGGGGATAGCGACTGAGGCAGAAGCCTGAAAACAGAACGAACAACAAGAAACCAGTCAGCTGTACGTTCCCTTCTAGGTGTACCAATACTAGCTTTAAGGCATGACCCACCTAAAAGGGTGCCAAGAAAAGTGACAGTTGGCTGTTCCTGCATAATATATAACTAAAATCAGCGAGTATTCTTGAAAAATTACCCAAACAATCCATTTTGTAGGACTAGCAGCTGCACACACCCAAACCTCAAAAAAGTGAAATCTGAGAATTGACAAACTTCTTTATCCATCTTATGGCTTTTCTTATACTACATTACTTCTTTGCTACCATGATACAATTCTCATGGTCCTGAGTCACACAGGGGCTAAATGCACGCCAACGATTATGCGCAACGTAGTTTCACAGCTACCTGTGCTACACAACGGGGAAGGGAAGCTACCGATGACGTCTCTCCATAAAATGACCCTGAGAGAATGACCTTTACCATCATCTCAAGCAGTAAACAGCCCCATAGGGACAATGTTAACTACATCACATTGACAGCAGCAGAGCAACATACAGTGCCTTTTCTCTTTAGCATGTGTCACAGTAACTTATAGTTTCAGTTAAAAATACATTTAAACACAAAACATTAAAGTGCGTCAAAGGGGAAGATGAGGCTCTTATGCAAAAATACATATGGAGCGCTGACTTGTTACAGATGAATGAAGCTTTTAATAGGAACAAAAAACCCGAGATCCCCTTACAGCCAACTTGCTTCTACCCGGTACCCACATTTTATATTCGTCGTATAAGCATATTGGATAAGGGATGAATTACATTAAATACATTAACTGATGCTATACAGCCACTTTAAAATGATACCAATACTGTCATCCATAAGGAAAGCAATAAGCTTTGGTAACAGCCATCCATTAGGATATTACGCAATTTAAATGTGCCAGTTTCCCTCACTTCATCTATAAATTCCAATCAAATAGTGAACAAAAAAGCAAAAATAAACTTATCACAGGACATGAGTCAACTGCGAAGCCCAACATGACCATCTCTACTTATAAACAGACACGGGGACTGTGCCACCCTGGATTAGACCATTTAAGAAAAAATCTAGTTTTAGTATATGAATGGAGAAGTGGGACCTTGGATATGTCAAGGTCATTCTCATAACTGCAAGAAATGTTACGTTTCCCTGGTATTCTCTTCATTATACTAAATTGCTATGATCAGCTGCCCGTAATTATACTACTGTTACTAGTGTAAGGAAACATTACTGCCATCCATGTGATAAACAAACTGCTGTCCACACACACACTACAATTTCTTCTGTATCCTGGTGAAAGATCTCTACTCCTTAATTCTATGCAGCCATTCTCGCTGGTAAAAGGTTAATGCAGAATTTTAATTCCCCACAGACTCATCTTAAATTGGTCTTGGTGGAATGATGTTGCATCAGCATCACAAATATGTTTGTTCCCACCGCAACAAACCCTCAGACACACCACCAACTCCCTTTAGCAATATATATATATATATATATATATATATTATATATAATACATACATACATTACACACACATACACATACTTTAAGACAGTAGAGATGTGGTGCTAATAACTTCTAACAACCATTACACACGGCAGGCTTGAACTCATACCTGTGTCTGCAGCCGGGTAACTATCTCTTTGCGAGCCTTCATGACAGAGTCCAGTTTTCCAGATACCATTATGGATAAGCCTTGGTCCTTGGCCAGAGAGAGTTCCAACTGAGCACCGGTCTTCTGCATGATGTCTAAACAGATCTTTGCCTGCTCGCCCTCCCCAAACTGAGCCATGTCCTTGTATCGACGCTCCTCCAAGGGAACATGGAACACCTAGAAAAGGAGTAACAGTAGATTGAGTACCTATTTGTTCAATGGCCAGTATCAAACTTTTTTTTTTTTTTTTATCTCAAGCAGCCACATATCCTACCTGGTAACCCTACAACTTACTAACAAATGGCACTAGTTTCTATCACAGGTACTATCAGACACTATGCTCTTAAGGACTACCGGTAGTAACAGTAGTAAAGATTCCAGTTGTGATCGCACATTTGCCAGTCTTTCCTGTGGACATCTTGCATTGAATTAACAGGCCAAGTTTTCTTTAGTGAGGTCAGTTCACGTTAACCCCTTCTACACCTATTTACTGACCAATATCTTTTTATTATTATGATTTGATCACATTCTCTAAGGTCTCTAAGGAATATAGTCACACATTGCACATTCTGTCATACTAAAAAGAGGGACATTTGGGGAGAAGTAATTGTTAAAGTAATGCCCATAAAAGGTATATATTTGAGAACATAGTAGCCCGCCTCGCCTGGAAAGCCTCAGAACTGCCGTGCTGTTAAAACATTTTGAAAATACTGTTATCAAGTCACAATAAGACTTCCAATTATTACAAAAGTCCTCGTTCATCTTGCTTTAGGCTTTCTTTACCAAGAGGAAAGTTTTGTTTAAAATAAGGAAAGATTAAGAACTCCAGTTTGAAGAGAACTAATCACTTCATCTTAAGTAATGACGGACCTGTTAACACTATAAGCCATTCTTAAGTTTAATTTACATAATGCATTACAATTTCCATTCATTCTGCAACAGAAACCAACCAGCCCAATATACTGCAGCCATAGCCAACTTACCTGAGTGATAACGGAAGACTTGATTGGCCGAATCTTGCTCCAAGCTCCTGCGGGCTCGGAATGATTCTCATTGCCAAGAGATTTTTCTGGGAGGGGTGGGAATGCATCTTTGTAAGTTGGGGGATCCGTCTCATCCTCAGATGCTCCAACAGTAGCCACTGTAAGAACAAAGGAGTTGTGAATGTCATCAACGATCAGGCCAAGGAATTATCTACGAGCGGAGTCCAAAAAGTAACCAACCTCTGACCGGCGGCTGCGTCAGCCCGCTGCGATGTTCATCAAAGCTTTCCTGGGTTAGAACCGCCACCGAGCTCATTGTCCCACGCAAATCCGTGTAACCACTGAAAGTCACAAAGCCATTGTTTTTGAGGGTACCCAAATTAAAGCCTTAGCAGGACACATCAGCGCTCAGTTTTACAGTTCAGTAACCTGTCACTTGTAATATCGTCAAATAATTCTGGTTAAGAAGAACTACATTCCGGCGTATGCTAGGGCTAGGATTAATGGTAAAAAGAATAAAAAAAAAAAAATACATCCTTTTACAATTAGCTTATTAGAAGTCGTCATCAGCTCCACCTATATGTAAAATGCGTGCATGGATGCAAACATCTCCTAAAGATGGCAGCACCCAAGAATAGTAAATTGCATCCATAGACATTTATAAGAGTCATGCTGCATAAAGAGGTTGTAGACCAACCTCAAACCATGGTGTCACACGAATAAAGCAGATTTATAGCAAGTTCAACCACCACCATCATCATTAATACTTGTCAAAACATCAAACTTAAAAAGTGGAATGATGACAAATATTCAAACATAATTATAACATTTACACAATGGTAAAAGGAACGAGTTCACAGATTAAGGCATTTCCCCTTTAGGCATTAAACCACAACCTTCCAATGATTATTATTACTAGCTTGGTGGGAAGGCATGCAAACATTTTAATCTCCCTAACAGCCTATATTCATTTTTACGCGGCTGTCGTGGAGATGTCGGATGTTAGCTTCACAGACACCCTATACAATCCTGCTCCGATTATACATGCATCAAAACGGTTAAAAGCTTACATAACTAAATAGTGACAGGCACACTATAGAGCGATTAACATTTCCACATTCCGAATCAGAGCTCCTGGAGGTTTAAAATCGCCAGCTAATTCAGGAACTAGGACACACTTAATTTGATGTGGGGTGTATCCGACTTGTTCCATTAAGCCGGCGCGATGCGTTATACACCCATTGGAAATGCAAAAAAAACTAATCGGGAACGCAGAACCAGGTTAGGAGAGTCCAAGCGGACGACGCACTTACCAGCTAAAGGGTCAAAAGCCAGAAAGTCCGTCCGGTGAGCTGAGTGCTTCTATCAGCCTGCCAGCTTCTGTAAAGAAAAAAATTATAATAATATTAATAATAATAATAATAGTGCACTCCTTCCCAACTCAGTTACCACTACTTGCTAAAGTCACTAAAACATTAGCCAAACAAGACCATTTTATTTATATTTATTTAGAGAAAGCAACTGCCAGCGGTTCAAAGGCTTTTAGAGCGGATTTCTCTCCTACTCACATTTGGCCCTTCAAGGAAAACAGCTTTTAATGTTTTAAGAATCATGGCTGATCAGTCTTTAGGACCACTTACAAAATACACACACAGACACACACTTCTACCTGCTGCACAAAAAGCCGTGGTCTACATGCCCCATTTCTGCAAGACGTTCCTAGAGTGAAGCCAGATTTGATTAGGCTGTCGAAAGTTTCCTGCCAGATGTTGGAAAGCCAGCATGAAACTAGCCATGGTCATGTGATCTACCGAAATTCTACCACACAAGTAACTTGGGGGGGGAAGTCATAGGTTTTTATTCATTGTGTCACTGACCTATTAAGTGCAGATATAATTTATCGACACTCGAATCAACTTTTGTGATGGGGTTACTTGGCATTAAAAGTCACCATTGGCGCACACACGCCATGCAGGATTATGTGCCACCGCTCAGGCACTTCAAGTGTTAATAAGACTGGATAAACACGCAGCGGTGTCCCTCCACTGCTTACAACAAAGCACCGTGAGGATTAATGCAGATGTGTTTCTATGTCTCTGGAGGAGAGACGAAGTCTCAGGGAATAACAGATGCTTTGCTTGTAGGAATCCCCCTAGAGTTGCCTTTTTGGACAGTTAGAAGCAGAGTGTGTAGCCACAGGACCCAATGGGATGGGGAACATTTATGCCATGGACCTTGCAACCTTCACAAATACATCGCAGAACAGGGAGCGTACAAACGTTTAGCTATTATCCATACAGTAGGATCACCCAGCACAACGCCTAAAAATACGGGTCCGTTGTGCTGAACCTTTCAATATTGTCTTCATTGCAACGAATCCGATGAAATCATCAACGGCCCTTTAAGCACATGCTGGATCTGCCCAGAAGAGACAAAACCGTATCGCATCCAGAAAGTATTCTACCCTTCCCCAAGTCTCGAAGTATCACCCAGAGTCTCTCACCCAAGAAGTATCCTACCCTTCCCAGAGTCTCTCACCCAAGAAGTATCCTACCCTTCCCAGAGTCTCTCACCCAAGAAGTATCCTACCCTTCCCAGAGTCTCGCATTCTAATGATCAAAAAGGTTGTATCAACTAATGCATGAATTAGCAGGCCGCGGGTATAAACACGACGGATTTAGACACACGCGGAGATTTAGGTGCTTTTCATGCGTACGTCTAGGGTGCATAAGTTACTCAAGCAGGCAAAAGCCTGGAAAATCAAGAAAAAACCTGTTTGGTCAACGACGGAGCTGAGCGTTTCAACACAAAGAAATCTTACCTATAGGCTATTTTATGGGCGTCTAAATGATCATTCCCATCTGAAACATGTAGCAGAAATGTATGCGTTAAATAAAATTAAAAAACGTATAAAATTTAAAAAAAGTATAGGTTTATCAGATCACTCGGGGGGAGGGGGGGGGAGAAGCATGATCTGCGCGACACCGAAGTTTGCTTCACACATCTGATCGACACGTGGACTGTCTGCGGCTCCAGTCACACAATACAGAGGATGAGGGGAAGTTTTATTCGGGGGTCCGTGTGCCGGACCACTGCTGGGTAACTGTCGCCGGCAGACTGTCGACAGGTGTGATGTACGATGAGGAGGAGGCTCACTCCTACAGCATTGAGCAGTGTTAAGAGGGACAGGCCCCTCTGTACTGCCACCTCAGCACAGCCAGCATTACCGGTATGGGGGAAGGGACAGCTTAAAGGGCCAGAGTCCCACAGAAAACACAACTGTTTAACCCCTTCAAACCTTGCAATGTCCTGGGAATCTCTAGACAGAGCATTGAGAAAAGGTTTGAAATACAAAGCTCTGCCGAACTTTAAAACAAACTCTTAATCACATAATCGAGCATCCGCCAGTTACAGGTCGATGACAAAGCATCTGAAATCAAACATCTGCACAGTACCAGGTCTGGAGAATCACAAGAAAATAGTAAAGAGCGCAGAATAATGAAGTCAGCCTAAACTGAAATGAAAACAGTTTATGTACTAAGAAATCAGATCGATATGGATGCCACTGCATGTTACACAACATATTCCTGTTCTACTTTTACAAGAGGTAGAGAGGGCAGGGAATCCGGACAGAATTCTTAACAGAGCTTAACGGTGAGAACCAAAACTCGGGGTTATTGCCGGCCTGACAATAAGAATGGCGGACAGAGTTCTTGTCAGTAAATGAGACGTCGGAGATGTGGCCCTCCAGATGTGGGACTGTCATCTCTCAACACATTCTGATTAATTGGCAGTATGGCATCTGCCCCCCCCCCCATATCCAAACACTGTCAGTGACCTCTGCACCACAGAAGCAAAGACAAGTCATACAGAACCTCATGGAATGAATTGCCGTTCCCAACAACCACACCGAACAAACGGGGTATCTGGGCTGGAGACACGAGCTGCACCGTGGAATTAAGTAACGGAACTCCATTTATACGGCACAATCATATCCACTTAAAGAAAATACAACAGTAACTGGAGCACATTAGTAAATCAGAGCCCTACCAACACGGCGAGAAAAGTGTTAAAACCCCAAGGAAACGCTATGAGACATAACTTTCCCATTTAAGCCGCAAATTGCAAACGAAGGGTTTGGCAAGACGCAAGCCTTACTTTTAAGGCACTTTAATAAGCAGGCTATTAGTCTAGCTTATTATATACATAATCATTAATGGTACTTTACATATCACACGCATGTTCAGACTGGAAAATCACATCTCACCAGACTATGCCACTGCTTATAAGGAGAGAAACAGTCACTTTGTGGACTACTTTACTTTCCACAATGGGATATACAGGTAAAGGCTTAAGGTTACGGCTACAGAATAAAAACCTGTAAAACCCCCCCTAAAAATGTACACAAAAAATACAATTAAAAAAGTGGTATTGTGATAGTCTGTGAAGCTACCGTTGCGACAGTACAGCGGGGAAATATTTGTATAATGATACCTCACTTTTAAAAAGGTAAATATATTTGCATAATATTTGCATAACGATGTATAGCAGTCATAGAAGAGAAGGGCTCTTAAGCCGGAGACCCCTTCGCTGACAACAAGCAAGAAGTCCGCTCTTTCACTGGCTGGGATTGCGTCACAGACTGCTGGCTGCGAGATGGATTAGAGGATTTCAGCTCCCCCTCTCCTAACTCAGCATTTCCCTCCCTCCCCAGGCCTCTTTCTATGCCAACGTCACCACTTCAGGACCAGTTCAGACTCCTTACTCGGGACATTGCTGGACTTGCTCAGGATCGTGAACTATTATGCGATTGAGGGGAAGAAACACGAGCATTTAAATCGATCTCTAACTAGAGCAGCAAATCCTGATAGCAGGAAGTGCACAGAGCCAGTAGCCATGCTGGCAACAAATAATATACAAGCGATCAACATATTACACACCTAAACCGTTAACGCGGCGTCTCTAACCAGGTTATTGAACATTATCTACACCCCCCATATTGGAAAATTGTACAGATGTGGAGCAGACAGTTTTCTAAAGTATTTCCATATGGAATCTCTCAGAGGAGCTTCTGTTGCCAAAACTTGGCTTAAGGAATGAAAGTTTTTTTGGAAGGGGGCTACATCAGCTAAGAAGCAAAAAAATTAAAAGCCAATAAATGCCTGCTGGCAGCAAACTATAATACGGCTTATTAACCGGTGTTTTTCTCTGAACCCAAATTACGCTTGTGTGCTTTCCTGCCATTTACCTTGATGGGAAGTGTATACATTTATAACAAGCACACAACCCGCCACACACACATCTTACGTCCCTACTCACACTACATTGGAGCAGGGCAGACGGCCCGTACCTGGACACAACGCCCGTGACAAGGATCAGGAAGGCACTGTGGGGTATGGGGCATTATACCCTTCGCACTGAAAGTCGCAGCGCAATCCTTCATCTGATTCGCAGCAATGTATAACCAGATTACGGATTACGTACAAAACTTGGGATCGTATAAAGAAAATATAAATGAAGGTGTGACTGAAGCATTAAAATAGTTCTTATCCTCCAGTTCCACTTGTTTATCTAATAGCAAAGAGAGGCTCGGAAGTGCCTGGCAGCTCTCTGCCCTCAGGAGAGGTTGAAGAATGTGTGCAATCATCCACGTATACGTTAAAGGCATCGGGGCCTCTGATTCGTATACACTTACAGCCCCAGCGTGCATCGCGCTATATCCGCATACAGAGCGGGTTACAGCTAAAATCACAGAGCTGGAAAACATGTCGGGCGATACTAATCACATCAACGCTTTACGGTACGCGGTGTGTACACATATAAAGCACACGCTCGCTCTCATCAGAGTAATCATGGGGTAAGAGAACAGTTGCGGCCACCAGAAGGGATCGTCAGCCCCTTTCCGAATAGCCCAGAGCGGCATAATACCGAGGCTACTACACGTAACACTACCGACCGGTGCACGTACTTTAGCCCCATGTTTACTCCACGTAAGCAGCAGCCGCCCTCCCCCTGATCAGATTCTTCACAACCAGTCACAGAGACCTCCCAATCCTCTCCACACAAACTCCCCGTTATCACCGGCCTGAAACCCAAATCTCTCTCTCCCCTTAATAATACTTGGTCCGGTACTCTCGCCCTCAACCCAGACTCACTCCGTGTCCCGATCCGCTGACTGCCGGGGAAAGCTGCGACCGCCTCCTACAACACTTATATAGGAGCTCGCTCAGCCTATCTTTTACAGGAACGTCATTGGCCGCGACACGTCAGCCAGAGGATGGTGTAGGATGAGCCTAGTACTTGGGACAGGAAGCGGAAACGCGTTGGATAGGGGGAAACGGAAATCGCTTGATAGCATCGTGAAGCTTTATTAATCTGTGGCATCGTAACACGCCCCTCAGAGTGGCTCGCTAGGATACTGTACAGATACAGATGACTCCCACTGTAGATTGGAATTCAATATAAACGTATACAGCAGAAATTACGTTAAAGCGCTTCAATGTTCGGGACACTTTTTTCCTTATTGGAACGATGATCTTATTTCTGTAGTTTTTCTATGTTTAGGTTGCAGCTTTATTAAAAGCTTACGCCTTCACTAGGGAAACTTGATAAATTGATAAAATAACATGTAATCGAAATCCAGCGCAGACGGTGTTAATGCTGTAAATGACTAATATAGCTGGAATCCGCTGACGTTTAATAAAATATCTTCATAGGTGTACGGAGGCGCTTTATCACTCCCATCACTCCTGTGTTCCAATGGCACGTTGTGTTCGCTAATCCAAGTTTAAGTTTAAAAGGCTTATTGATCGTTAGAAAACCTTTCTGCAATTATGTGACTGCTAGAAATGAAAGTGACCCCAAACTTTCAAATGTTGGTATATATATATAATATAATATATTAGTACACATTACACACCCATACAATATATACAAACAAATGGGATGGTGCCACACTCAGAAAATATTGTTAATATTACACAGGCTTTTATTTTGCCTGGTGCTCCAAAGAATAGCCATTGATAGATGTAACCAAAAAAGAGGAAAAAATGGGCAGGCTCTACTGGTTCTTTGCAGTTTAAAGTGCGATTAATTATACTAGGTTTATTTCAGATTCAGCACGGCTCAATGTTTCGGGACAGCACTCCGTTCTTCTCAAGGCCCAATTTTCTTTGTTACACTATACCCGGTATATATTAATATATATATAATATATCCTATATAATATATACACACACACACATATATATACATACATACATACATACATATATATATATATATATCCCAATTCTATCACGGTATATGTTGAACCAATTATTTTTTAATAGTCCAAGCACATCTAGATTGCACACAAAATGAATGTAGTTGACATTACACAACATATCGCAGGACAGACACTCATAAGATTAATAATGTACCGGTATATATGGCGTCCTTGTATTCTGCAGTGCTGTGTAGTATACAAGCAGGACATAAATTAGTGTATCGCGGATCATGACAAGTTGGAAACAAAAAGGTGAGGAGGGCTCTATTTAAATGAGTTTACAATTATATAACATAATCTTACCAAAGAAACTCTGCCTAGACATAAAAAAATACTTGTTCACCATCACTCTGTGTAAGATTTATGGAAGTTGTAGGCCACAAGAGCCTAAAATAAAATGATTTATTTTTATACTTGGGGAGGTTGATAAGCGGCAGGGAACCTGTCACATCACAATGGCTGATGTATATAATTGGGAGCCCAGGGTTCACTCCTATGATGGGGCTGTGTGGTTCAGAGAGAAGCGCTGGCCACACGCAAGACTAGGCCGAGTCAGGCAGGGTTTAGGCTAGGTCTGCCTGTGACCACACGCTGCTCCCTACACAGATTTTTAGAAGCTAACCAGAATCCCTGGGAAGCAGCGCTTATCCTGGAGACGCCGGGTCATCCGCATGATCCTAGGAAGCTGAACTTATTTATTACAACGGAAACCGAGAGCTACAGCTCTCCCATACACTGGAAACCTATGAGACGCAGGAGACAAGGGCTTTCTGGGACCAGTTTGTCCCATAGTGGTGTTTCCATGGCTTTCCAACCCAGTGCCAAGAGACGCCAACACGGATCATACCACTTTATGCTCCAACAGATACCTGGCCCTTTGGTCACAGCTTCATGTCTAAAACCAATGCCAGTATCTTGTATAAAACTCCCCAGCGCACATACCTGCTACTCAAATCAAGGTGACGACACAGCGGTCATGAATTCTCTTTTATAGCTAATGACAGACTGATATGAATCGAACCGGGTAAACGCTCTGGGGACCAGCCAGCCGTCCCCTGTATGTATTTACTTTGTTCTTCTGCGGACTTGGGACTGATTAGGGCTATTTTAACATGTTCAGGAGTTCTATTTAATATCCAATCACCACGCCCGGGACCTTTACAATTTACTGTATATTTATGCATTTTATTTATTTATTTTCGACCCCCATCCCTATTCGTATATCACATATTTTACGCTATTTGAATTTGATATTTCTGCCGCCGTATATTATTATATATTATTTCGCCAATGCCGGCTGCATACGTCAGAAATAATGGCGAATTTCATGCGCGCCTCCCAGGGTTTAAAGCCTCTGACCACCTGGGCGTGGCTCTATGGGCTATCGGCGGTCTCTGTACCTCGGCACAGCTGATTGGCTGGGAAGAACATATCCGATTATAGACGAGATCGCTGATTGCAGACGTTGTTTCTGATTGGCTCAATGTTGTGTTGCTGGACGTTTGTTGTGTTCTGATTGGCTTCTTTCGGCAGAGCTTCTGTTCGAGGCGAAGTTTGCTTCGGGTTGGAAGTTTACTACTGAGAACTGAGAAGGACCGGAAGCCGGGAGGTAACGGGGGATAACGGGTAGCGGCGATTCTGTATGTTGGATGAATTTTTAATGAATAACGTGTTGAATGGTGTAATTATACGCGATACATATAGAAAGGCTTTCTCTCTGTGTAATTAATTACCAAGTATAATGTTAATGGAAAACCAAAGAAAACGCTTTTAGTATTATGTACATATTTTCTGGGGAATATATTGCTGTTTTTATCTAATCTAACACTTGGTTTCGTTAAACTATGAGAATATATATATATATATATAACGTCTGTGTGTGTATATATATATATATATTATATATATATATATATATATATATAATACATGTGTATAAATAGAAACTAATGTATGTAATGTTTACAGTTCATGAGAAAATATTTTTATTTATTTATTTGGTACTAAAATGTGCCTTCATTGTTGCATGATGTTTCATTTCCGGCGGGCAGTTAGGGGTTAAATTCTTTGGTCTTCGGTCTGGCATATGACGGGTTTTGACCCACCCAAAATGTTTGTCCCTCTTCCAGACTGTGCAGCCTGTGTGACTATTTCAGATCGGCCCCCTCGTTGGGCTCCTAATGTTAGATTTGGCTGGATTGCCCCCCTCAGGCTCTCCCTTGTCACTTGGTATGAATTCCTGTTGGGCGCTGGGGTGGCGGCCCTTCCCGTAGCCCAAACACGGATGAACGGCCATATCCATCCCTAGGAGACATGTATGGCTGGCGATCCCATTTCAAATGGGTTATAACCAATTACTGGTCTCTTCTGTCCGTGTCTGAAGTGGCTCCGGTTAAATTTATGTTTTTGGTATAATTTATTCAACTAAGGAATAGGTTTTCTGAGAACACATTGATCTAAAATACTCTGCTATGCCACTTTCTGTATAATGTTCATAAAGCAGATGTGTTTTCCGAATTGGATGCGTCGGTAAGCTGCAGCTCTGGAGCTTAAGTGTTTGAACAAACTGTGTACTGTATTTTTATTGTTATTAAAGTTCCTATTGTATACATTAATGTGCATTTGGTTCTGGTGACAGTAGACTGTCCCTGTAACATTGATCTCGATGAATGCTGCCGTGGATTTGCTGCTCGCCTTTGAGACCGTTTTGGAACAGGTGATCGCGCCAGGACTGTCTGATAAAGACACGAGCAAAGACGCTCGGCCTGCTTCCCAAACACGAAGCGGCACACACAGCGTATTTGTGTATTTGTGTAAACAGAACCCATCAGATCGTTGCCGGGACTCCTTGGATCAGAAGTGCAGTAGTTGGTACAGGGCTGCAACGTGTAAGCTGCAGTAACACTTGGCAGGGTGGGCTGGGGTCTTCGCTGCGCTAACAGGAGGTCTCCATCAATGTCGTGGTGCGGAGACTGTAATGCGCAGGAAGTGAAACGCCGTCTGTAAACGATCCCACAGTCTGTACGAGGCTTCCTTCCTGTGCAGCTTGTGTGAACTTTCACAGTGCGTTGGAAGGGGCCTCTCCCAGCTGGCTGTCCCCGGGGTACGTCTCGGTGGGCCGGTGCTAATCATGATCGCTTCCTTTTCTGGCTTTTTGCGGGGGAGTTCATTATTAAACTGCATGTCCCATTTCTATTTGGCTTTTTAACGTTCTGCTCCTCAGCTGCCGCCCCGCATGTGTCTCCAGAATGCACTCATTGCTGATCCGTGACCCGGCTTGGCCACAGAGGGCCACTTGCCAGCAAACAGGCTTGTCCCTCAGAGTATAGATACTTTGTAAGCGCTGAGTTTAACCCTCGGAGGCCCTGAGCTGCTCACTCTCACTGGCACAGAGAACTCGCATAAGGGCAGAGTTCCGGGTACTTAAGTGAAGGAATACTAAAAACGACAGCGTTCCTCTAGTCTCGTAGGACTTGGTTACTAGAACAGTAATTTATCCCCTCTACTGTAGACGGTATCACACTTTCTATTTTTCTTCCCGTCTTTTGCATTAAATGCTGGGTTTTTTTTTAATAATATTTGTGAAATCGCACTTGTGTCGGTGATACTTCTAGGTAGGGTTCCCGCGCTCAAACGGAATCCTGATAGCTGAGTGTGTGGGGGCAGCAAAAATAAAAAGGACCCGCATGGCTCAGCAGTGGTATTTAACCCCTTAATGACAAAGCCCGTACATGTACGGAGGACAGGTAATATTCAGCCCGGTGGGGAGCAAGTTTGACTAAGTGGCCCAAAACGTTGCGCTCACTGAAGTCGATACACATTTCTCAAGAAGAACATCATAGGAGATCCATTAAGGATCCAGTCAGTATAAATTCTCCCTAAAGCCCATTGGCACACAAAGGTACTTTAGGCAGCGGCCCCACATTCTCAATTCAGAGTAGCCCAGTGGGCTATTGCCCCCTTTCCATGCCTGCCGGGGTCATTGTGGCAACTGCCCATTGTATTAATCATGCAAGTGAGTTAGACAGTGAGTCTATTGTCTGTCTTGAAGAAAATGACTTTGGGTGTTGATAACTTTGGTGGTCCAGAGATTCTTTGTTTTACTATTCAACCCTGTAAAGCCTTGAAATGTTACAATTGCCTCTCAAGGAAATCTATTTGTATTCATGAAATGAATCAAAATCTCTTTTCCTAATTTGGGGGGGGGGGGGGCATTGCATAAAGTAACAGTCATTGATACAAACCGTAATAGTTGGTATGTTTTTGTGTTACTTTTCATTGCCCCGAGTTATAATCGATGAGATATGTGTGATTATTACATGCGGTTGGAGATCCTAACCGGCTCTTTATTGCAGCGGACAAAAATGAGTGAGAGTTACATACTTTGTTTGTTTAAATCTGATAATCAGGGCTAATCAATTACATATAGTCCTAAAGAGCCAGAAGTGATTCTTTGTAGAGAGCCAATATAAAATGCCTCCCTGGATTTAGTCCACTTCTGTTGTTACTTATTAACTGTTCTGTCTTTATCTCTATATTAATATCTGATTTTGTTTCTTGCAGGTTTGTTTTTCCATTAAGCCTATTTCAAGATGTCAAAGGTAAACTATAATTACGTTTAACATGCTGATGAATTCGGGCAATTGTCGTTTAACCCTCGAGTCATTACACTGTTTAACCCTTTCTTTACCGAGCATACTTTGTGCTCCAAAAGTTGGGTTGTTTTTTTTTTTTTTTTACAATATGTCTATTTAGCTATGATCCCTCTTTTTTCATTTTTACCAGGGCTTTCTTCTGACACCACTTTTCAATACATAGTCCAACACTTTGGCATGAACAATAAATGAAAAAATGAAGCCACATTTTAGTCTGATTTTGAAATAATTGTCACTTAAGTAGCTGAGTTGACCAAAATAGACTTTTGCATTCGGATTTATAAGAATTGCAATTTTAATGAAATTCACCAATTTCAGCAAGTTGTACAAATCTCAGAAAATGAGGAGGGACCCCCCCCCAACGAAAACAAAAGAAAACAAATCAAAGAGCTCTGATTTCGTTAGTTCTTTCACCCAAACTCTTATTCACTCTTTCATGCTCTCTACCTTCTCCGCTGACCAATTTCGTGTCCCTATCTTCATGCTGTGGCTCCAAAAAGTCTTTGTTCTTCCACTGTTTCTCTGTGGAAAACGGGACATGAATGTTGGTGAACGTCGGAAAATGGTGGAGCGTCTGGGCACACGCTCTCCCCTGATTGGAGGAACAGAGAGCGGGGGCTCGGAGGCTCTGCCTTTTTGAAGAAATAACCTCAAGTCAAATTAAATCTCTGAGGGTCCCGAGCCCATTTATACTTTATTGTTAGTTAAGTGCCTTGTATGCATTGTAGCTGTTCTCACCTCTCCCCATTCAAAAGGCTGCTCTGCTATTAAACAATGGAGGCATCACACCATAATCTGCATGTTCTGTGAATTAAAGAGACAGTTTATTCTCCCTGACAGCCCCACTACAGAAGATGCATATTGGGGTACTTGGGGTAGAAGCTGATCAATACGCAGATCCTTGCACTGATTGGCTGCTTTGTAATAAATGGGACCGATTGCCACGCATGCATATGGTGGACTAAACAGATCCCCACCCGCAGTGTTTGCCTAGCTGGAGTGGCTGGCATTAAGTATATCATGGGCAGGGAGATGTATGGAAGCTTTAATTACAGAATCTCCCCATGCCAGCTCAGCACAGCCTCCATAGACTGTGATGGGCTCTGTCTATAGGACACGGACGCCTTGATATGACATCATATCCCAGTGACCCGTGTCTTAAGGGCATGGGGCCCGCCTTTTAGTATCGGGAAGACGCCCGACCGCAGAGGGGACAGATGGACAGGTTGGGCTGAGGGCCGCAACGAAAGGTGAATGCATCTCTGGTCAACACCATCATCGCATGGTGGCTGCATCTCCTAGATAGCATGTGTTTCTGCATACTGTACCTTCTTTTCAAACCAAAATATGTTTCAAACTTTTCACGGGGAAATCAAAGTTGAATTTAATGAGAGAAGCTGTGGCATTGTTTCCTGTATATAGATGATTTGATTGCCAGTAGCCATGCGCCTACACATCTACGTATGCATTCTTTTTTGTGTTTGACGCCAAATTATTAATTCCCTGTCACAATAGCTTTCTTTCTCCCAACAGCAGGCACAGTTCGCCAACCCAGAGACGCCTGGGTACGTCGGGTTTGCAAACCTACCAAACCAGGTGCACCGCAAGTCTGTGAGGAAGGGCTTTGAGTTCACCTTGATGGTTGTGGGTAAGCATCTCCTGTTCATTAATAATGGGGTGATTGCAAGCAAATGACCCAGTGGACAATTAGCATCAATTATTCTTATTTAAACCTATTGGATGCCAGCGTGGATTAATTTAGATTTTTTCGTGGTCCTTAAATTCATCTGTAAAATAACATTTTATAGTGATATTTTATTATTATTATATACCAGGAAACAACACCATATGTTAGTCCAGAAGCATAAGAACTATCTCTTTTAGATATTGGTCACAATCTGAAAGAACTATTGTTTGGATCTTTTAGATTTTATTAGTATTATTATTATTATTATTTCTGCTCACAAATTATTTTTTGTTTTCCCGCGCAGGAGAATCTGGTTTGGGAAAATCCACTCTGATTAACAGCCTTTTCCTGACAGATCTGTATCCGGAACGTATAGTGCCCGGCGCTGCAGGTAATATACATGTGGGTCGGACTCGCCAAACCTGGGGTACTTGGGCTTAGTGGAGGGCTAAGCAATATATGGTGTTTGTTAGGTGTTTATTGAATGGCATTTACTGGGTAAGCACTGAATTCTTGTTTTGTGTATTTATTGGTTGTTATCATTCTAGCAGCAACCCAGGAATCTGAATGTGTATGCTTTTCAGGTTGTGCACTCACAACGTAGTTGACTTTAGTTGTTTTGTGGCTATACACATAAATTCAGGAGCTTGTAATCGAGTTATTAGGAGACCTGGTAAATGTTTAATCACACACACACGTACTAGTCATGAGAACGGGAACTCTTACCTTTTAATAAAAGTAAGTGCTAGTCCTTAAGTTATACTGACCCTCAATGAATTTACTCCTCCTAGATAAAATTGAACGGACAGTGGAGATTGAAGCTTCCACTGTGGAGATAGAAGAGAGAGGAGTGAAGCTTCGGCTCACTGTGGTAGACACTCCAGGCTACGGAGATGCCATGAACTGCGAGGACTGGTCAGTATGAACAACATAGTGACTACAAACGTAGATGTGAAGACTACTAGTAAATTGTGCGTTTAGTACCTCTTGAACTATTGGCTTCCTGTTCTCTGTAGATCCTATTCCGCTATTGCGATGTATTTCTAGAAACATGCTTTTTACTACCTAACTTAGATTAAAACGTACTTCAAAGCATGAGGACAACACCAGTCGCTTTGCAACACCCAGGTTTTGGTAATAGGCTGATATCGCATATTGGATGAGAATATAATGTTGACAGCCCTACGTATAGTGAATAGGAGCAATATTCTTCTGCATTTCATACTGTATACAATAACTTTTCCTGATCGTCTCCCTTACTACATTAGTTTCAAGCCAATCATTGCCTACGTGGATGATCAGTTTGAGAGATATCTGCATGACGAGAGCGGATTGAACCGGCGTCACATTGTGGATAATCGCGTTCACTGCTGCTTTTACTTCATCTCCCCGTTCGGACATGGGTATGTGTGACTTGGTGACCTTCCGACATCCGTTATCTAAGTTCCTATCCTCTTAGACGTGTATTCACAAATATTCATTGTTTGTATACAGGCAGATGTTAATATTTGTATGCATCTCTGCGCAACAGCCTGAGGGTAAGATGGCTTTGTCTTGTTTTTGTTGCAGTTTAAAACCCCTGGATGTGGAGTTCATGAAGGCTTTGCACAACAGAGTGAATATTGTCCCTGTCATTGCCAAGGCAGATACTCTGACTCTGAGAGAACGCGAGAGACTCAAGAGAAGAGTAAGACTTGTACACATTTAAAGCTGCTTCATAGTGTGTGTGTGTGTGTGTGGTGCTCTAACTCCTCATATGGATAGTTTGTTTAGTTTCCGCAGTTCAGTATTCTCAATGTAAAGAATATACATCTTTCAGAATAAAGAAAAAATCTTTTTGGTGCGTTTCTGCAACTCACTAGAGGAAAGACTATGCTGACCGGGTTCATTGTTACAGATATTGGATGAGATTGAACAGCACGGAATAAAGATTTATCAGCTGCCTGATGCAGAGTCGGATGAGGACGAGGACTTTAAAGAGCAGACTCGGCTTCTCAAGGTGTGATTACGGCCATGCATACGATTTTAATGGCACACATGTACCGTATATACAGTAGAAAGGCTTTCTGCTTACACACAGAATGTCTTATGCCACGTCTTATGCATGTGCTATGGAAGGAATAATGTATAATACATGCATTACATGTGAGTAAATGCTTTTTATTTGTATATACAAATACACCATCAATTAGCCAGTTTAGCTCTCCCTACTGTGTTCACTATTATTATTATTATTATTATATTTACTAAAGTGAACATCAGTTAAGTCACTCATGCAGAAGGAACAGGAATGTAGGGCGACCTTGTGGCTCTTGTTAATGGAGCCCTGCAATACATATGATCTAAAAGAATCCTCGTTCAGAAGAAGAGCCATCTGATCATCTTACAGCACAAATAATCTAGTTACGTTTCAGCTTGCAATGATCACAGTTATAGAGGTTTAAATGTTATGCAGCCATACAATAATACATGAGAGTCATTAAAAGGACACTCCAGGCATCATATGCACTTTAATGCACATGGTCCCTTTAATTGTATCATGATGTCTGTAGAATCCCATCATTTGCATTTGCCCCTTCTTCTACCCCAGCTAAATACATCTCCCCGCACATGATTTACTTACTGCCAGTCAGTCCCAGCTTTGGCTGGCCAAGGTGTTGGCAGCGTAAACGCTGCCATTGATTTCAGTCAGTTCTTTTCTGCAGCTGATTGGCCGCATTAAGTAAAACTTATTGGACTGCTTTGGAGGAGAAGGGCAACTTGGTGCCAAATCAGTCTACGATACAAGGCGGCGGTGGTCTCAACTAGTGCACTCTTAACAGTTATGCATTGATTTATTTAGGGTTTTGGGTTGTATGGATTTTAAACCAAAGTTTTATTTATCTGTCACATCATACTCAGAAACTGAATTGACTTTCTTTTTTTAATTTTGTAGGCTAGTATACCCTTTTCTGTTGTTGGATCCAACCAGCTTATTGAGGCTAAAGGTAAAAAAGTCCGAGGCCGTCTGTACCCCTGGGGAGTGGTGGAAGTTGAAAACCCAGAACATAATGACTTTCTGAAACTGAGGACCATGCTCATGTAAGTTACAATGTGTATGTACAAATAAAATGCCATGATGGCATTGATCTGAAATGTCTCCCCACTGATTGGCTGTTAAAGCTGTCAGTCGGTGGCAGTAAAGTAATTCCAGTGAATTTTATAGGAAGACTTTACACATGTGTACTGGGGTCATAACTCTCGTAACTTGAAACATTAAATGTGGGAAGAACTAGAAAGTCACACAATGAAAAAGTCACAATAGTTTGTCGAAAACAAAAGGTTTTCTCGGGTTAGTGCTGAAGAGTTTAGTATATGATGTCCGCTTTGCTGTCTCTTTCTCCTTATAGTACACACATGCAAGATCTTCAAGAGGTCACCCAGGACTTGCATTATGAAAACTTCCGTTCTGAGCGTCTCAAGAGAGGTGGTGCCAGGTACTTTTCACTTTAAATTCTCAAAAAAGATATCCTATCCTTTTTAAAAAAAAAAATATATATATATTTGTTTAAGGTTCTGCCATATATTCGTAATACTTTTGATTTGGCCGTAACGTAAATGGATAACTCAGAAGATACAGTCTCCTCGTAGTACATATATCTTAATATCGTTTATCCAAGATACTGAGTTATTATGGTCTGTTTAGTTGGTCTTGAGTGCCTGCTCCACTATGTTTAATAGCAGGTAGTACTTACCGTGGTACTGTTTATAGAATATGTTGCACCCCTGTCTCAGATTGTATGTTAAGGACACGTGTTTTCTTTTTTCCTGCAGCAAGATGGAAAATGTGGAAGTGTCGAAGGATCAGATACTGCTGGAGAAGGAGGCAGAGGTAAAAAAACTTATTGGTCAACCCCTTAGGTGACAGATTACAATCTGTTCAGGGACATTAAATGCAAGTAAAATAAACTAAACCCTTCCCTTATCAGGTGGTATATATCAAGCATCAACATTTTTTCCACCTTTTTTTTTTGCATTGTAGCTCCGCCGTATGCAGGAGATGATCGCAAGAATGCAGGCTCAGATGCAAATCCAGAGACAGGGGGGAGAAGGAGACATGTAATGGTAAATACATCTCTGCTTGTTTTTATTTTTAAATACATTTAGAAATATGTATTATTGTATACCTAATTTTATTTGTGCTTTTTACAGGTATTTAATATCCATGCAGAGCTGGAACCAAAAAGTCGCTTATGACCTTTCATATCATATTCAGGATGATGTGACGGCATTCTGTGTGGAACATACTGAGTTTTAGCGGGGATTCCTGTACTGTTCCCTTCATACATCTTACAATCTCTGAATGTTAAACATGGCTTTCTGAGCAGTACACAGACATATCTGACATTGCATGCAAAAGAGGACTGCTGTGCGCTTCCGTCTGTTACTCCATAAGCACACTTACTGGCTTCTCCATGCTAGTAATTTTATAATCTGCTTTCATACACTTTCTTGTACTTTCCTCTTGTGGTAAATCCATACAAGAGCCACAAACTCACTCCTATACACTTCTTGCCTCTGAGTACCGTAGCCTTAATTCCACCTTCATTCTATGAATTCATGTAATGCCAACAAAGAAACAAACAGACCATGATGTATTTAATAGATTAAATACAAACGTTATTGAACATAACCACTATGGATATTTAAAAAAGAAAACGCATATTGTATGGAGGGCTTGTGTTTTCACTCATGCTGTGTTTTGGACTGAAGACCATGCTCGTTCCACTGCATTGTGATATAAATGTTTACATTAGAATATCGTGCATACAGGCAGAAATGAGCGCTATGCATTTTTTCTCTATGATGAGTGCGAGCTCAAGAACACCTGGCCATTCTGACGGACCTAAAATCAGGATTTTAATTTGGAAACATTTCTTCCGTCATCTGGTGTTGGCGTCAGATTTTTGGGAAAAGGGTGTATTCACTAAAGGGAGAGTTGTGATTTAACCTCACTATATGTTACAAAGATCCATCCCCAATACATTTCTGATGCAGGATGAGCTTGGCTGGCCCTGTATAATGTATAGGTAAATCAATGAAATGTCACCTGTTGAATTATGCATCATACAGGGCCAGGTCAGCCCTTCTTACTTGGGCATCGTATCAGTGTTGGTCCTTCATAAGGAATAGTGAACAGTTTCAAATCACAGCCCTCCTTCAACTCTTCCTTTAGTGAATAAAGCCCAAAGCCAATAAGCCCTGGCACTCCCCAAACCGCCTGTGGATGGGACATGCCTGTCTGTTTCATTGCAGGATAAAGATTCGGCCTTTCTACAGTGTCAGTCTCCCTGACTGTCCGGATCCTGCGCTGCTGTTACAGAGTGTACTTTTTTATTAGTGGCTGTGACGATATATGTAGTATTTTTCATATTTTAGTTTGTTCTTGTTTAATGGGGTTTCCATCACGTTTTAGTATTTCAATAACGGCAGATCATTGTTTGCTTGTGCTTTTGATCTGTAATTCAGTTTTACTTTATTGCCGTATAAAGCGAGAGCCTTGCCTACTTCCTCATCTATTATTTTGTATGGTTAATGTATACTTCTGCATAGCTTTTCATTGGGAAACACCGTGCACCCCGGTATTCTTAGATCGCTTCTGCACAGATACGCCAGGGGGTTAATCACGGACTTTAAACTCCAGCGGGAAGAACGTAAACGTTTCCGGCTCTTCTCACGGTTTATTCTACACGTTTTTGCTTTTTGTGCATCACTTAGCTTCAGCGTTCCTAATGTCGAAGCGCTTGGCGTTTGCAATTCCCAGCACACAGCGCTGTTCCGGCGCTGCTTTCTTTAGGTAAAGCATTAGTACGCGATTCCCCAGCGTGCCTTCTCGTAAGATCTGTTGTTCTGGTTTTGCGGGAATTGTTAGTCCGCCCCATTTCTTCCCTTTTGACCACGTATAGAATCTTCTCTTCTTTGTATCCTATAGACTGACACATATCACAGGGGTTGTACCACTCCTGATTTGCTTGGTAAGATGTATTTGTTGCTTTATCTTTTAAACCCTTTCAGTGCCTTTCATATTATTGCGGTTCATTGTTAGAAACATGTTTTTGTATTTTTCATTGAATAAACTTCATTTTCAGATAATTTTTTCTGCTTTCTTGCTGGTTTCCACAAATGCCAATAACTGCATTCGCGTAACTTGTACCAGACTCAATAAAAACAGGTAAGACCAAGTAACAGAAAGGGGTCAGATAACGAAACGGGTCTCAGCCCCATGAGATAAAATAGTCACTTATAAAATATACAACATACACCGATTGACACAAATTACAAAGCTGTATGTTCCCTGAGATTATTTAACCTATTTTTATAGAATGCAAGATAAAAGATTTCATAATTTCATAAACTGGCTGTTTTGTAAAGTTTTTATTGCCACTGATTATACCAGACTACTTTTACAATAGGTTACTGTAACCTCTTGCTGCCATCTTCGGAGTGAACTTTATTATGGGAAACCACCGAAATAACACTTTGAACTAGGTGTCCAACGGGGCAATGCGACCAATGAGAGCGGCTGCTCTCGGTTATCCCCTGGGAATCTGCACAGGGAGCCCGGCCTAAACTTTAATACTTGGAACACCCGCTCCTCAACTGGGCATGCGCACTCCTACTCCCATCACACGTATCATTAGAGTTTAGTGGGTCTCGGAACATCTGCTTTCCTCATAGCCATCTTCGCCATCTATATTGCCTTCACTCCTTCACTGGGGTCAGACACACAGGTGCTGGCACTCCAATTATTTTACTAAGCTATCGGTAAGTATGCCACGTGCAAAGAGCTGCGTTCAGCGGAATATCTCCAACTTGATAAGCGGGAGGTCGGAGAAATACTGGGGAATCTATGGTAAAGAGCCCGCTCGGCTATCAGGCATTAATGTACGGCTGTACGCTTTACCTCCCTACAGTCATTCATAACATGGAAGATCACTTCCACGCAGGAAACACACCGGCTAATGCCGGCCGCAATCACTTGCACGTCACAGCTTCCATTAGCTGAACTTCGCAACTAAATATTATGGCTCTAAGCGCCAGAGGCTACATGTATGTAATTATCGGAGCTGGTTATGCCAAAACCACCGGAAGTGGAAATTCTCTCTATAAAGTGTAATATCCTCACTAGGTTTCTGAGACAGCAGCACTGCACGCCATATTGTAATAAATAACGAGGGCTCCGCGTTCCATAACTGAGCTCTACACACTAGGTGCAACTAAATGGTTCTAAAGCGGCGGCCATTTCCTCGGTGCAATTACCGTAAATGAATAATACGTGTCCATGACATTTTTAAATATCTTCTATACAGGTGGAAAATGAGAAAAATAACTTCTTATGGCCCCCGCCAGCGGCTGCGAGGCGACATGTTTATCCGAAAACTTTGTTACAAGTTGGAGCTCTAGCACAGCCACGCCCTCACTTCCTGTTGCTGTGCTGTCCGTCAACCACCCACAGAGCGCTTTTGCGCAATTTGACCCCGCCCCCTGCGTTCCCAGCTGTGGGAAGCGACCTATGCGCTTCACTCCGCCCATTAGCGCTACAGGCATCCCGCCCACTCACAAGGTTACGCCCAGTCACGGTGAGGCAGCCAATCCTGAGTATAGCCGTTAGTGTCGGTGAGAGTTTCGGTGGAGGAAGGTTAGAGGAGTTGCGGCCTCAGCAGGGCTCAGGTAGGAGTTGTGTGTAATGTTTAATACGTTGTGTTTTCGGTGGTCGTTTCTATGTCTGTCTCCGAGTGTCTGTTTCCAGCCCCGCTCTATCGCTTCTCCACAGCCTCCAGTTATGTGCAGTTCTCCCCAGGCACCGCAGCGTAAAGGTGCCCCTGACCTGTGTGAAAAGTGGGGAGACAGCTGAGTATGTCTCGGGTGACTTTTGTTGTTTCTGGTTTGTTGATGGACTGCGGCTCCCACAACTCACAGCCGGTCTGCTGTGAATGTTGGGAGTTCTGGTCCTGCACGGCAGCCTCTGCCCTATGGTAGCTTGATCAGTGAGCAGAGATTTTGTCCTGATCGCCCCGAGTGTCCTTTTAGGCAAACTGGAAGAACAATTAAGTTCAGAGAATGCTTTTCTAAACTGGCTTCACTGGCAGGCATTGTGTGGATTTCAGTGTTTATTGCTGTTGAAAGTTTATTGTCGGCACGTTGTCATTTTCTAGGAATCTCTGTGTTTATATCTTTTCTTAGAAGCGATTTGGTTGGTGAATGTGGATCCCCTCTTCTTATGTGAATCTGGACCCCCCCCTCTTCTTATGGCATGTGATTCCCCCCCTCTCTTCTATATGTGATGTCGATTCCCCCCCCCCCCCAGCGCTATATAAATAAGTGTATTACTGGGCTCATGATTGCCATAGTGAATGTCAATGTGCTGTGTATTAATGTCTGTGTGTAATCACCACGTGCTGTACGATAAATGATGGATCTGATAAATAATGACACTAACGGGCTTATATGTTCTCCTGATGCTTGCAGGTGATATTACGCCATACGTGGTCCTCTATCTGTGACACGTGTGTTACTAATACTTTACAGTATTGGGCTGAAGCGGCTTCGCTCAGGCCAATTTACTAGGCAAACCCTAACACTCTCATCATGAATGTGGGAAATGGAGTGACTCGGTCGCAATGACCCACCTGTACACTCTGATGAAAGCCTATGGAGGAACAGGCCTCATCAGAATTGGGGCATCTCTAATGGCAGTCTCCTTGGCAGGGTTAGCGTGTGTGGTGGGTGTGCTAAGTGTGTTTGTTTTTCATGGAGATCTGGTTCTGGACAGTGAAAGGACAGTGAATCCTTATGTGTTTCTGCTGGTGTTGAAGAGGAAATAGGTGTTTATTGCCCTTTTACTCTATTAAAGCCAGTGGGGGGTCTGCATTCCAAACAGTCTTGTCCCCTTTATGCAACCAGGAAAGCTGGAGCTACGCTATTGAGTGTGAGTGCGAGTGTGTCCAGGGAGCTTGGGTCCTAACTGCATCTCGGCTTAAAATATAAAGGACTTGTTCTTCTCCATGCTTCTTAGCTAAGGGGCGATGTATAATTTCTAGAAGTGAGTGCAGAAGCTGCCTTAACATTATTATATATAGCACCATCATATTCCATAGCGCTGTACAGCAGGTGTGAGATGGATACGTTTGTTAGGAGGAAGATTTGTGGGAATCTCATACAGTTCTCTTTTAGTAAATATAGAATTGTGTATTTTCCCCAGAATGTGGTTCAGGCAGCATCTTCGAGCAGCGGGATCGGAAGTGCGAGTTTGTGCGTTCCCAGTGAATCGGATTACTGTACGTGTTTTTTCCTACCACTTCCCCATATGTGACGGGCGCTCAGAGGGTTTAATAGGCAGACGCGCACAATTATTTCAGCGGCTGGCAAATCCGTTTGTGTTCTCTCCATTTAGAATTGCTGCCGTCGGACTTATTTTGGCACCCTCCTGCATCTAAAGCGTGTGTGCCTGTGTGTATATGCTGGCATGTAGACCTATGTATGTGTTGAAAGGCATGGGCTCCTGTGCATTCCCTCCAGGTGGCTTAGTATGATGGTGATGACCAGGACTGGTGCAAGGATTTTTTGCCACCCTAGGCAAAACATTTTTGCCTCCCCTGGCTCCACCCCCACAAGCCCCTCCCACTCCCCCCCATAGTGACCGCAAGCCTACTTTTCCTGTAATGACATGCGGTGATTCAGTCGATATGCGGTGAGGTATCTCCATTTATAACACTGGTTGTCATAAAAACCCAGCGCGTTTCTATGTCGTGAGTGAATTCTTGTCTCCTGGCCTGGACGCTATGAATGAAGCAGTCGGATAATAAAATAAAACCGGAACAATCGTGACCTGTTATATAAAACTTTTCATACATAGGCCTTCTTTAAGTCAACGGGAAGCTTTCTCAATAGTTTCGTGTCCTGTAGTCCCGTGGTTTGTAAGGAATATGCATGTAATATTTGTCTCAAAAAGTTGCACAAATAGTAACTTTCACTTATCGCCACGTTTCACGTGAGGCCTCCTCTTCCCATGATCCTCTGCTGTTTGGCGACACCATGGCACCAATAGCGTCACACGCAGTGCAGGGTGAGAGGTAGTCCCTTAAATACTTAGGGCACCAATGACCCCGTGTGCCGTCGGCCGAGGCTCCTACTGCCTCTTTTCTTGCTGCCTGTCTTAAGTCTCGCCAGGAAAGCTGACACTCACCTTGGCAGACACTGGATGAGCTCCCAGTAAATCACGCTGGGAAAACGGGAACTAAATTATCCCCTGTGCAAAACTCTCCGTAGTCTTACTGTTCTGCTTCGAGTAACACAAACAGGCAGCGAGTGGCGGTGGCTTGAGCTGCAGATAGTGACACACGGTGACACCATGTACTGTGAATGCATCGCTCGTCGGTACTAAAGTCTAAAGATACCTGAAATGTCATTGTCTTATTTCTCGTGGCTAAATTGATAGTAGATGTTACCGGATTTGGTGTTGCCTGGCATAACCCCATGAGTTCTAAGTTCTATCTATATATATATAATATACATATTATATTACTATGACATATCACTCGTCATATAGATAAGGCATGTGGCATGTTGCCACATCTGATGGGTATACGGGCGCGTGGTACGCCCTCTCTTTAATATGGTGCTTTGCTGTGGCTGCTTGAGTGGCTGACCTGCTAATTATCCGTAATCACGGCTGAGAGTTAATAAGCAGATAATCCATCACCATTATGGCTAATGTGGGTATTCCTAAATCCAGCTCCAGCTGTTTGAATTAAAGTAAATGAACTTTTGGAATTTGCTTGTTTTCCAGGAAATCTCTTATAACATTATTTATTGTTATGAGTAGTGATTGGTCGTTTAAACCGCTTGCTTTGTTAGAATTCCCATAGAACTAATGCATGCAGGGTGTTTGAAAAGAGCGTCCTGGCAACTGAGCTTCTAATCTAAACCTTGTTTTCTGTTCACTAAATATTTTAATAGATCGGCTTTTATGTCTGAGCCGATGCGTTCGGCTGAACACCTCTCCTGCCATGGTGTACTCGTCGCTAGTCGGCTCCAGCGCTGGCTCATTAAAATAATGGGAACGCTTTAACAGGTTCCCATTATTTTAATACATGTAACTACTTCACAAATAAGCCATTTGTCTTATTGGCAGCCCGTTGCCTGCTTGAAGGCATAACACACAGGGCCGTGGAATATGATGGCGCTCCGTGTTCAGCTCCGTGTGCATGTCCTTTCTTCGAGGCATGTGGATACACGCGTTGCCTCGGGGTAAGGAGGCATCACAATTTAGCGGCTCGGAATCCTGTGAACGCTTGGAAATGTCGCATTAAATCGTTACAATAATAATTGTCTAGATAAGGCAACGAGCTTTCATGCAATAGGTATTTTCACCCATAGGGTTGTTTAAGTGTTTTTGAATCCTATTAGTGGCTATATAAATAAAAGATAATAATAAAATAACACAAAATGCAAAACGAAGATATTGTGAAGGGACATAGTGATCGCACGATAGTCACTGTATACAGTCGCTGAAGCAATAATACAATAAATAAAGTTGCTTCTTGTGATCCGCCGTATTTCCCAGAGGGTGCGGCGATAAGGCGTGGTGGGCGGAGTCACGACCCCCGAAATCCAAATCATACAATGTGCAGCATCAATGAGCACATGCAAGTCACAGGGGGACGCAAACGCTGTTTCTATGGCGACGCGTGAAACTCACGATAATAACACAGTGATTCGTCCGCAATCCATATCTCTGCCGTGGGACTGGTTTCCAGCTCTGTCTGCGTGCAAAGCCGCGTTCTTTCGTTGGTGGCCGCGGGTAGATGTGTTTGTGACGCCATCTTGTTTTAGGTGCTAAAGATGCATGTGGCAGCGCACAGGATTCCTTCATATTTGTGTCTTTATTGTGTATTATTTGGTTACAGAGTCCCATTTAATCTTGTCTTAAGTAATACAAATGTTCCGTTTGTAGGATGTTATTTGGCAGGGGATCTCCGGAAGAAACACGTATCGTTACACGGGTACAGCCAACATTGCGTTCTCCCTCAGGCATGCGACCGCTTACACTAAGAAGTCCGTGGTCAGCAATAGTTGGGGAGGTTGTGGCCGGCATCTGATTTCCAGTGTAGAGAAAAACCTGCTGGTCTGGAATGAATAGAACGTTATAATCGGGACTTGTCTGCGGGGTCCTTTTTACTAGTGAACTAAAGCAGCCCCTTAATGTATATTTTGCACACCTTTTTAGATGCTTTTTTGCTTACACCTCTGTAACTAAATGCCGCATTATAAGCATCATTCCTAGGACAGCTAATTGCCCAAACCTTCCTCAAAATAATTATTTGTGGGAAATGCTCTTCACATAGATGATTTTGGAAAGCAGATTTTTCATTATTTTTTGTGTGTGATTAAATGGCCAGTTCACTGTACCTGCTGGCCACTAAAGAAGACCCCCTGCCTGCAGTGTTCCCCCGAGCCAGCAGTGGAGCTCTCTGGGGGACCAGGTGGATTTAAGGTGTATTTAACCCATGAAGCTATCGCTTGCTTTTAAGTATATAGGATGGCTGGAGTGCTTCTTTAAACTTTCAGAGAATTATATAGTCTGCTAAAGATTATCTGGTTATATATTAATATCATTGTGCCTTAAACTGCAACCATGTTTCACTTTAAGCGGTGAGTTCATTGAGTCTTCTGGGCCTGTGCATTTGGCTTCCTCTGTGTAGACTTTCAACGTTGTCTATTGGGATGACTCCCCCCCCCCCCATTAAAACTGCATTCTGCAGGCATTGCCTCCTCTGCACGGATTAAGCCTTGATAACGCACGCCGGTGTCACTGACACGGTATATACTGGTCTAGTGAGTACAGGAAGCCCAGAGGCTCATACTTATTAAGTCAGTAATTGCTTGTGTATTAACTTGTGTGTGTGTATTATATATATATAATGTGTGTGTGTGTGTGTGTATATATATATATATCTTATATACCAGCATCAAGATATTGTATCTCGCCCTGTAGGTATGTGTTCTCGGTGGCCAGCTTCCTGCTATCGTTATTGAGCAAGGTGATGTTCGTCTTGCTGCAACTTGTCTCTATCTCTTTAAAAAAAAAAAAAAAAAAAATTGTCTCCTTAATACATCAGATGATGGAATGAGAACCACAAGGTCATCCTGAAAATCGGTCGGGGGGGTTGTTTTTCATACGAGCCTAGAGGATGCGAGTCTATATATAAATAATTTCCATACATGTATTTTCCTTGTTTCATATTCTTGTTCAGGAGGAACTCGTTGATACCATTATTTAGCTTGAGAGGTTACACCCGCTGGACACACAAACTGGCTCGAAAAATAGAGTTCCAGATTCCAATGAGGCCACGAGAGCACTAGCTGACATGCCTTGGCATATAATACACTGATGACGTCTGTGTTAGTGTGTAGCGAAATAATCTACTTATGCCAATATAGACATGTTTGCAAACAATCCTGCTCAATCTGCTGCTGGGAATTGTAAGTTATCCATGGTGACATGGACTCCCTCATTCACACACAGTCTTGAGCATGATGCAGGGTAGCGTTATTATATGTAGGATCTAAAAAGTTAGGCGTCTGGTGTATGAAGTTGTGCCTTTCACAGGTCACAAAGTCAGCTGCTTGCGTTGCATATTATGACATTTTGGGCCTTTGCTGGCAATGCCCAGACAGGAGCACAGACTGAGGATGATGGATCTGACAATTCTGGTGTTATTCACTAAAGTGTTTGAAGGTTAGTTGGATTTCAACTCCTTGAAGGTCCACAAAGGTCCAACACCAGTGAGCCTCTGCTGCAGGGAAAGTTTTGACTGGCCCTGTATAATGTATAGCTAAATCCACATTGGCCCCATTAACTGAAAAAACTTGCCATTGTAGATTAGTGAAGCCAGAGAGTTAAAACCACAACTCTTCCCTATAGTGAGTAAACCCTCAGTCTTCCAGCGTCAGGTTCTGGGTAGTGTTTTACTTTGAAATGTGATCTCATAAACATTGATGGCTCGACGTCTGTGCTCTTGTCTATCCGTGTAGATGTTTGCCATCTGGGAGACGGGAACTTGTGTGTACGTTGCATTCCCTTCTTTGAAGTTTTAACGGATCTGCTTGTCATTAAAATACAGTATTTCTTTTTAACATGGCTGCCTACTAGGCAAGATTAAATACATATGTTCTATTTAGGGACGATCTAGGCGTCTCCATTTAAATTAACCCATAATGAACTAAAAGTCCGAATAAGGAAATGTGTGTATGTCTATGGACTCCCCATCCAGCTCAGGACACAGGCGCCCGGGGCAGAGTTCGGGGTCGCGCCCCATGATGGTGTCACATCCGGTTCCAGAAGCACGGGTAAGGGGCATTTCCATCAGGAGGCTCCAGCATGCCCCTCACTTAGCGGAGCCTGGGGCAGCTACTTCTCTTGCCTCATTCACCTTTATGGCTCTCACATCCATGTATGCTCTATGAAGAGGACCCCCGCAAGACCTGTGCGTAGTGGGGGGAAGTGTGTTATTAGCTTATTAGTCCCGACTCGTCTGAAGGATATGAAGCCTGCAGGTCTGCGTTGACGGAGGAATGATCCTTGCACGTTGCTGCTTTTTATAGGTCAGGAAATTCGCCGGACTCCATGTGAGAAGACGTTCACCTAGACCTTTGTCCCTCCGTTTACTGGCGGATGTGGCTTCAGAGGCCTTTACACAAATATTTCCTTAATAAAAATGCTCTTTGAGCTGTTGGGTTGTTAGTGTTTTTTTGGTTTTTTTTGTTACTAATTGATTGACTTGATTGACTTACTTGACCATTAGTGGATTCATCTGTATATCTTGAAACGACGATGCCAGGAATTCTGTGCATCAACTGATTTGTTTATTTTTTTTTATATATAGAAAGCACCGTTCAAACGTTTGGGGTCACTTAGCTGTTTTTATTGTAAAACAGACATTTCTAGCTGTAACATAATTCCGGAAGGGTTCTGTAACAATCAACTAGCCTTTTAAACTTAAACTTGGATCAGCGAACACAACGTGCCGTTGGAACACGAGAGTGATGGGAGTCATCCCCCGAGATACAGCATCGGTGCTTTCAGAATTTAGTTTCCATTTCCACATAACATTCAAAATCAAATATGCTGAAGTAACCATCTATTAGTACCAATATATATTACGTCAAATAAGCACACAGGGACCTGATTTTTCTGTGTAATATTTGTTTGAAGAGTAGGTTTTGGTTTCAAAAAAACTTTAATACCAGAACTAGAGTAGAGGTTTCGCGTATTTACAAACTCTAAACAAAGTTGCTAATTTTCAACTTTCTCATAAAGCAGTAAGTTCTACTTATGTCGGAACAGAAACTTAGAAAAGAGCCGTTTATCTCAATTATTTAACAAACCTCCGTTCTTGCACCCGGCCGGGTAAACGGTATCAAACGGGCCGGCCCGGGTAAACGGTATCAAACGGAAGATCTGAGAAGCCCACTTGGGAAAGTTTATAATGTTACTTGTTTGTTATCCAACAGTTTTTTTGACATGCAATACTATGTTTTCTACAGGTTGTACTCCTTGATAATGTGGGTACGGTATTAATGCGCTCAGCAAAGTTTGTTTTTTTTGTGTGTTGATCGAAGCAGTTCTGACTTAATACATCCCTGATGCAAAGAATTAAACACGTTAGGAGAAGACACAACCATCACACAGTATATCGACTGTATGCACTAAACTGGGGCTTTGTGTAGCGTAACTCCCCAGGCCAGCTTTTCTTTGATGAAGGAACCTACATGTTGTGTTAAAGGGATTCTCCAGCCGTCATATGCGCTTTGATAGCTGTGTGGTCTTTTTAAAGGTACACGGGATTGCTTTTGCAAGGGAAATGAACCATAAACTGTGCCTTTAATGTTGGAAAATTCCAGGAAAATCTTTTTGAGGTTTGACTTTTCCACTAATTTTACCATCAACACCCTGCTGTTTGAATAATGAGTTGTTAATGCCACCATCTTGTGCAGTAAAACCTTTCTGCTTGAATAAACCAGCACCGAGGGATTTATCACCTACTGTGCTTGTGCTTAACAGGTTGATCTTCGCTCTTCTGTTTGCTCGGGGAAAGCCGGTTCTGTCGGTTAGACTCGTTCTGCCGCTTAGATCCGTAACACTGATACCGTGTAATGGGTATAGCAATTGTCAATTTCATCAGAATAGGCAGATATGCATCGAGGCGACTGTTCTTCTGGGAACTAAAATCCAACAGATGTGACATGCAGCATAAATCTGCTTTATTAATGCCTTTTCGTTTGGTTTTGCTGACAGATTAAAAGCTTTTGTAGGCTATTTTTAACAGCTACCCCGTACAGAACCTTTGACGTGTTGACTATTGCATTTAACCAATATATTCTATTGATCTTTTATCATATTTTTTCCCCAGGCAGGTTCTGGGCATCATGGGGGAGACAGAGGGCACGTATCGTGTGCTACAGACGCCTGGTGCCCGTCTTGGTACCCAGAGAAACGCTGGCATCAGCACGCTCGAGCCGGGGCAGAACCTCAACACAGCTTTGTCGTCTTCTCCTCCCAAGAGTTCAAACCATGACATGCAGTCCTATGTGCTGTTGCTGGATGGCACTTGGTTCCCTGTGGATATAGGGGTAAGATCCTTAAACCATACAAGGTTCTTAAAGAGCAAGGAGTGTTTTTATTTCAAGTTTGTGTTTTTCATGTTAATTTCTTACCGTTTTTGATATAGTGAATTTGCAGCAAGTTATTCAGGTAGTTAAATGTAAAAATGACTATTCTGCACAACTCGTTCCCCGCGTAATCCTGTGTCTGGATGGTGACTAGCAGGCAGCCATTGTTAACCCAGGTTTGCTTTGAATGAGGAGCAGATGGACTCGGGATAAGCTGCTCTAACAAGCTTTGCTCTCTTTACCTTTCTGTGTGTACAAATCCCTGTTCAGGAGTACGGGCTGGCCGTCCCACTTTAAAGATACGGAGATTTGTTTTCTATACCGCAGTGTTGTCGCTCTTGGAAACTGGGTTTATATATATATATATATTAATATATATATATATTATCATAGGGGTCCAAGACTACATTTTCTTCCAGACGTCTAAGAATATCATGGCCTTTTCTCAAAAGTAAAGCAAGTGAAGAAAGAGGTAAATGGCATTCATCGATTGTCCTGGAAACTAGCGTTCTCCGGAGGATCTCATTGAGATGGAAGTTTCCGTCCACCAAATGCAAAGACGTCCGTTCCTCTCAATTGTATTGTAAATGGGGCTGTTGTACAACCAGAACCCTATGTAGATCCCAGATGCCTGGCACAAACAAGTAGAACGTCTCCTGCTTCCCAAACTATTGTATTCGACTCCATCGCCCGAGCACCGAGGCTGTGTGTGCTTTGGCTCGGAGCACGCGGTGGCGGTGTAGGTGATGTAACCAGGCATATTCCCCGGAATGAGATCTGTTCCGGCATGTGCTATGAGTCAGGAGGGAGGTTCGCTAAACACCCTTATCTGTTCATGTGCGAAATCGCGGAGCTGGAAAGGCGCCCTATTGTTTGCCGTCAGCGGAGGCCGTGTGATGAGAAAATGTGTGCATTTTAATACAGTGCGGGCTTGTCTGCGATATAACATCTGGGAACTTGTATAGAGTGCAAGAGTGATTACATGTGTAATATACACCACTTCTGTGATGCAGCGGAAAACCACAGCGCTATAAGTACGGAGATATATCTGTGCAGAAAGAAATAGAACCATTAAGCTAGTTAATCAGTGTTGTGTTTATTGTAATCGCTTACTGGGTCAACCTAATCCTACAAATTGCCACTGCCTAGACTTCCAAGGCATTAGTGGCCTGTTATAGATAGATATATAGTTATAGATAGATATATAGTTATAGATATAGATAGATATCTAACGTCAATACGGAAATGAAGGTAGCCTTCTGAGAACAAGTTTGATGATTTTTTCAGTACCATGGGGGGGTGCATTTTATAGGCTGCAGATAGAGTATAAAAAAAAACAACCCTAAGAAGTAAGAATCATTGTGTGATTAACTTCCCCAGAGGTGAACAATAAAACACCCTAGTGTGTAAGCTACATGCCCTAAATAATTTTCTTTCTCAATGGTTTTATGTCATGCTGCACTTACATCATGTTTCCATATTTGGGCACTTCCTGTTATCATGATGATGCAATGATTTTAATTTTGCACGTTGAGAGGTACAGACAGAGATAGACAAGTATTGGTTCCTGATTCGATATCAATTTCCAAACTAAGGTTCTGTTGAGTCATGTAATCTTGTAATGCAGATTTTCTTTTCACGCAGAAATCCATGCTTATCATGATAGTATTACAAAAAGTGAATAAATCCCCAAAAAGCAGTACCTCTATAATTCTATCTTGCCTACTTTTGTATCAGGGTTTAGAGTCGGTGATTTGCTGGTCACCTCACAACCAAATTGAAGCAATTTACTGTTTGGAATGTGTTTTTCCTCCTTGGATCCACCCAAACTTTCTAAGATTACATGCTAAAGTTGTGGGTTTCTGTACTTTTAGTGCTAATTGTGTTTTGCCGGGTGAGTAGGCCGGGTCCCCTTGGTTTTGCTCACGTCGGGGCACATGTTAGTTAAAGGAGCGGCGGGGTGTGAAGATCCGTGGGGTTAACCTCATGGAATTTCTTTGGCTTCACACAAGCTGATTCTGTGATTTTCCTTTAGTGAGGGAATATTCTGAATTCCAGAGAGAATTGCGTCCATATGCTCAGGGCCGCTTTATTTAGAACACAAACATCTCTTCCGTGGTTAACCCTTCTGCTCCCAACCATGCTTTGTATTTGCTTTTATATTGAGATGAAGCAATAATGGGAACCCGTCTTGCCTTCTTTTTTTGTTGGATAATCCCATGCTGTTTAGTGAACGGTTATTCGGCATTCGGCACGGGCAAACGGCTCTGCGGGCTGCCTGGCCTCTCGGGTAGCAGGATTACCCTACTGGATGGCCACATTGCTTTTGAACTGGAACCACTTTCCAGGGATCTTATTGACTGCAACAATGGCCAATAATCTTTGGATGCCTAATAAATTAAGTCCTAGATTTACTTTTCACTATGATTTTATATCCCAAATTTAACACTATGTTATAAACGGGGCTAAGCAGCCAAGGCCTCTAAGGATTTTGGCTCCTGGCCTAAAGTTTTGTAACTTTACCCTTTACTACTTTTAATATTGAATTTGTCTGAAATCCTGCATATATGTGCAAGTCCCTGACTTTATGGTTCTTTGTGAATATGGTGCTTTTTTTCTCTCACTCATCTGTCCTCCGCAGCCAAAGACCACAGGACAGGCATTGCTGAGCCAACTGTTCACTCCTCTAAACGTGGTGGAGACGGACTATTTCGGGGTTGAGTTCCAGACGGCACAGTCGCACTGGGTATGTGAAGTTTCTGCACGTTGCGATAAGTGTTAAAATTGTTTCGTCTTACCTTGTGTAACCGAACGCTGCCGATGACACGTGATGACTTCATGCCATTTGTCTCGCTCAGGGGCCTTTCAGGTTAAGTAGATGTTAGGATCTTGGAACTGCTATTTTAAATACAGGCTTAATGTGTCTGTTGCTGGGTAGAAGCTGCTGCTTCTTGTGTAAATAATCGCAGCGGTAAAGTGAATAGGCCTAGTGTTTTTATTTAGAACAGTATGGTAAAAGCCTGTTAACATACAAAATCCCTAAACATTACTATAGTTGTTCTGTTTCTTTTCAAGAGTCAAATTAAAGGGCAGTCTAATGTCCCAGGTACCCTCACCTATAAAGAATGCACCTTAAAGTATTTTATCAGCCTTTTAATAAGTGTTCTTCAAAATGTGGAAACTCGCTTACCGTTAGGAGAAGCTGCAGCGTAATGCCTCCTCCTTGGTCTCTGTTCCAAGCCACAGATTGGCTACTTAAATCAGCCAATCAGTGCCAAGAAAGCACTCCTACTGAAGTCAGTGAAAGCACTTCCTGCACATGCTCGCTTGTTAGACCCCAGGCGACCTCTGCCAAGCCAGCGCCGGAGCTGACTGGTTGTAAATATATCACGTGTTAGGAGAGACATTAATGTGGCTGAAGTATCCCTTCAGTTTGCCAGCTAAAGTTTCAGTGCAATGTGTTAAGAGCTTTCAGAATTTGTGCACCTCCCCAAATGATACGGCAACTTTAATTCTCTAGAAAAGGGTAGAATGGCGCACGCAGCCGCTTTAATTCTCTAGAAAAGGGTAGAACGACGCACGCAGCCGCTTTAATTCTCTAGAAAAGGGTAGAACGACGCACGCAACCGCTTTAATTCTCTAGAAAAGGTAGTACGCAACGATGCATGCACGCAGCCCTTTAATCTAGAAAAGGGTAGAACGATGCACGCAGCCGCTTTAATTCTCTGGAAAAGGGTAGAACGGCACACGTTTGTCCCTCTAAGTGGAAATTCTGTTTTCACTCTAATAAAAATGGTTTGTTGTGACCAATGTTTTGTCTGTAGTTTCCCCACCACCTCCTCTCTGGCTTCAGCAATGAGCAATGGGAGTTTGAATCCTTGATATATCCTTACAGCTACGCAGGGAATAAAACAAGGGAGAGGCCTAGTACTTATTACCGGATCCACCCGTAGCGTTCTGGTTTTAATTATTGCAATATAGCTCTGGAAATGCCCATAAAAGTAAAACTTCACTATTTTGTGCTTTTAGGTGTGGTTGGAACCTCTGAAATTTGTAACCAAGCAGCTGCGCAGTAAGTAGAAGCGTGTGTGTGTATGCGCGCACGCGTGTGTGAAAATACACAGATCTCTCTATATGAAATGAGAAGATGACGGACCCAACGCACTGGCAATAGGAGCACGCTAGCCCATAAAATAAAACATTTAATAATAGAAGACCTTTGATGGTAAACCGGACCACTTCAAATTTACATCAAAGAATCTGAGCATTCGCGGGGAACTTTGCTTCTGTTTGCGGCATATTACATGTGCTCATGGCTGGCCTTTCACCCCTTCTTATTTCATACAAGTGTTAATTGGTTCAAAGGGAACTTGTCAGACGCAAGTATGTGGATGATGGCATCCCCTAGCAAAAATGTATAAATATGTAAAATCAAAAGTTTTGCTAGTTATACCAAAACACGTGCGGTACAGAAAGCATTTGGTTAGTACATGGTGATGAAATGAATTGCATAATAGGTGTAAAATACCATATTTTGGGTCGCATGCCTCTATGGTGCAGAGGTTTTCAGTGCTTCTGTTTACTCTCATCTTGGAGCCGGAATAATCAAAAACATTTCTTGGTATCTCTGATGCCATCCGTTTTATCTTTTAATATGCCTGGTAAAGCTTATTCTTTTTAAACAATTTTATTTTTCCATAATTCCTCTTAATACTACATTAGTTACCCATAGATTGTTCCAATTTTAAGAAACATACTTCTTATTGTTACATTTATTTGTACAGAACCAAAGAACGCCAAACTGCGATTGGCTGTGAAGTTTTTCCCACCTGATCCTGGTCAACTACAGGAAGAATACACAAGGTTGGGCACGGATCCATGCGACATATCATGTGGCCCAATCTGTTAGCAGAATGTCATTTAGATTGTGTTTGCCTTTAGGTACCTCTTTGCCCTTCAGATCCAAAGGGACCTGGGTGATGAGCGGCTGACCTGCAGCGATAATACGACAGCCCTGCTTATTTCTCTGCTAATGCAATGTGAGTTTCACTTGGTTTTGTTGTTCTTTGGCTTGGGGTGCCTGAGCGCTTCTCTACCTTTACAAGACATGTTTACAATGATAAGTCCTCTGATCCCTGATCTGTGCACTAGGTGTGTTTCACAAGCACTTGTGTAATACAAATAAAGTGTTATAATAGCAAAGGAGAAATGATCTTCTCATCCAAATCAAGCTTACATTTAACAAATTAGAATATGATGTCTGTACGTTTCCATTTTATTAGTGTCTGAGGAATGGCATCGATGGTAACGTTTTATTGTACTTCTCTCTCTGCTAATTTCCAAGAAACTTTGACTATTTTAGAAAATATAAGAATTGGCCATGGCTGCAGGAGCCAGAATAAGCTAAAAATCTAACATTTTGCCTAAATGTAGACACATACTTTGACAACACTGGTTACTTGTTTGCGGTTGTTGCAGCCCAATGTGTGATGTCACTAGTGTGACGTAGGATCATAGAGCATTTTAGTTGTTCCTGCAAAAAAAAAACACTCCCTAAGATCCATGTGTTGTGTGGTGTGATCTGCTGATCAGCTCTGGGACTTTCTCACCCTTGTTTGTTGCCGTAGTGTCACATTCATTATCTTTTGCAGCTGAAATTGGAGATTACGATCAGAAGACAGATCTGGAACATCTGAAAAGCACACTTTATGTGCAGCGGCAGCATAGCCTGGAAGAACGGATTGTGCAATGTCACCAACAGCACATGTAAGTAAGGCAGAATGTTATTAGTACGTAACTGCATTTATAGTATGTAACTATATAATATATATATATATATTAGTCAGCCAACAGAATATAACTTACCAACAGCCAAGATAATGTAATTAAAACTCTGTTAGGCATTGAAAGATGATAGATTGATCTTGAATGTTGATAACATCTTTAGATCATTTTAGTTAAATCCAATGTTTTTCTATTTTCTTACCAACATCCAAACATATGATTACAAAAGGATTATGATGTACTCGGTTTAATGCATATAATCGTAAATTATTATTAAAAGCCTATTTGTTCATTTGGCAGAAACGTATATCTATCAAAGAGAACACATTCTATGTTGAAATTGGTATTGGATCACACAATTCTTAATCTGTAGTGTTAATGATCGAGGTCTCGGCAATATATCAAGCTCCCAGCGAAAGGAGATGCACATATATAATCAGCCGTTTGGCTCATGTGGCTTTCCAGTCCTTGCAGACATTATTGCAGTGGCTGGATTTATGTCTTCTCGTGGTCACCGTAACGCTTGCCTTGGAGTAGGATGTGCCGATAACCCTCCCTGTTGATTTCTCTTCCACGCGTGTTTCAAGATGCTTTGTGCTGACGTTACTTCTGTTCCTACAGCGGGATGTCCCCTGCAGATGCTGACTTTCAGATACTTGAGATTGCGCGGAGGTTAGATCTGTACGGAACACGTTTCTACCTGGCCTCCGACAAAGAGGGTGCCAAAATTAACCTGTCTGCGTCGCATACGGGAGTACTTGTTTTCCAGGTAAGCGCTAGCAATATGCATTAAAGTGCAGAATTAAGTGCTGGCGTTAGACCCCGGCAAATCCATCTTAAGTATGTCAGCTTTTCGAATTGCTCAGCTCTCGGTAGCCCAGGGGTGTCAATATTTGCTGTGGGGTTTTCAGATTTGGCCATGCCGAAGCTCAGAGCTGGGGTCTTGATGGTGTGAGAGGCAAGTTTCTCCTTCACAAGTGGCTTGTAGGCTACAAGTCAACAAGCAGCATTTACGAGTCTGCTTCCCCCCAGCCTGTACCAGTGACTTGAACCTACCTGCTAAATCTTCCAGGCATGGAAATGTAATTTGGGGGTTAAAATTCAGTATAATTTGAATAGCAAAATATCATTTTTAATTATTGGTAGTCCCTTGTGGCTGTGAACATCACTTTCTATACCTGGTATGCTCTTGGACACTCTGGGAATAGTTTGGGCATTGCTATATTCTAAGAGGCTTTATTTTTATAATGGTGCTTAGTATATTTAGCGTGTTTTACCCACATTGTTTTTGTCTGATCGCTGCTGTCATCTGTTTTATCTCACAGGGCAGCACAAAGATCAACACCTTTAACTGGTCAAAGATAAGAAAACTCAGCTTCAAGAGGAGACGTTTCCTTATAAAGCTGCATCCAGAAGTTCATGTGAGTACTTCTAAGATATTAGGTTTCATTTAGCTCACAGTTTTTCTTGCACATTTTCTACGTGAATTAGTTGCATTTATAAAGTGCTCCCCAAAAACATCACTGTAGAAACTATCTGCACCTTAGTGGGCCAGACAAGTAGGAAAACACTTGAGTAATTGTGTCCTCCTTGTATTATCGAATTGATTGGGCTGCTTCTGACAGTTCTAAATACGTCTGTCTCGCCACAGGGTCCATACCAGGATGCGCTGGAGTTTCAGCTGCCTAGCAGAGACATGTGTAAGAGGTTCTGGAAGATCTGTGTTGAGTATCACAGCTTCTTCCGTCTCCAGGATCAGCCCAAACCCAAGTCTAAAGCAGTCCTCTTCAGTCGAGGATCCTCATTTCGGTACAGGTAGGCTTTGGGAACTGAACGGTGCGGTTTGGCTCATCTATAATGGAAACCATGATATTACTACCCTTTTGTGTGAACATGCAAAGAGAAAATTAAATATTTTATAAACCTTTTTAACCTGTTGCCCATTTATAGCAGGAATAAGAAAAGTTGGCCCTCCTGGATTCTTGCATTAAAATGTTTTTACCCACGTGTAACCCCTGGTCAGTGTTTGTAAATTATTATCCCACAAGGGACTCCAGGGTGGGAAGACATCTTTTAAACAAATGTTTTTTTTCTTCTTTCAGTGGCCGCACACAGAAACAGCTCATAGACTATGTGCGGGACAACAGCCTAAAGAGACCCCCTTCTGAAAGGTTGGTAAAAAAAAATCTAAAAGTTGTGATGTCAGAGGTTTAAAAGATCTCATTTGTACCTGATTTTTTTAAAATAATTTTAGGTATATAAAAAAAGTCTTCTGCATTTGTTTATTTGCGCTACCCACGCTAGGAAACATCAATAAAATGATGACCTCTAAGCAACAATACATTTCATACTCGCGAAACATTTCTTCTTCATGAAGGACTGTCAGATTTATGATCACACGTTTGTAGACTGCGATGCCACTTCATATCACTTCACACCATCATCCTCTTCTATAATTAGTCTGTCTAAGTGACCGTCCATGAAGGCATGGAGCTTCTTTTCCTTAGTACTGATTTTTTTTTTTTTTTTTAAACATAATCTGTGCTCTCCCCGAAATGGAAGTTGCTTAGTTGCTCATTTTCGGCACATTCTCAGCTATTGAAATATAAAGTTTTTTATGTTTTTATTCAGTATTAACATTCTTTGTTGTGGTGCATTCCTTGTTGGGCTTCGTCTTGTTATGCTTTATCCCCCTTATAGGATGTGTTAATATTTGGGCTTCTGTGATACCTGTTGCTGTATTAATCGAGGGGCTTTGGTGTGTGAATGGGATTGCCCTGACTGCCATGCTCTCTGTTCTGCAGGAGACACAGCAAAGCCAGAGTGTCCCCTTGCACTGTGATCCCTGACTCTCCAAAGCAGGTGCGTTTAGCTATACAGCACACAGGGTGCCTCTTGCTTTGCTGTCTCTCTTTTACTTGGGACTTACTCAAGTGCTCTATCCATAGATAGTGTTTTCCTGTGCTTGCATACAACTTTCATGCCTCTTCTATTTACCATTTTCTGTGACCGCCTGGCATTACCTTCATAGTAGATGTTTCACTTGTGTTAATGTGTTTGTCACATGTCTGACTCTTTTTGGCTCATTTAATCATGATAATCATATTTTGTCTACTTGTTTGTTGTAACTTCTCTGCACTAAGCCTTGGTTGTCCTTGATAATCGCTCAGTTTATATTTCTTAGTACTTCTGTGTGCCAGACCATTCTTACCAAAAATCAGTTGTAGACTGTTCCCACCTATGTATTGTGAATATTGTATGAATAGTGCTTATTTACCCTAAGGGACACAAGGAGCTAATAGTAAGAGTCATAAGTATGTAGACATCTATTTTTAAATATCATAACCTTTTATTAAGAACTTCTGAAATACATAAAGCATGAATATGAGCCGCCATTAATTTTAGCTTCCCACTGAAAACAAGAACTGTATGGTCAAAGTTGGATTTGAGGTAAACAGGACTTTTGCATAAATGTTGATGCGTCTGTTATCGTTTTACTCTTGGTGTGTTTTTTTGGGGGGGGGTTATTATTATTATTTACACGTCCTCTCTAATGTTTGGTTTTCCTTAATATTTGCAGAACCTTCTTTTCACTGAGAGTGTGACCGTTCCTGCATCACCTTCACCGTCTTCCCTAGCACCTTATTCTACCCCAACCGTCCCTTACCAGAAGCGCCAGCCTAACAATGATGTCAACGTAGATACTCCACCACAAGAGGAGCCTTCCCACAGAGAGCCAGAGGAAGCAAGACACCCAACAGCATCACCAATACAAGGTCTCTCCCCACAACCCAACCCTTCTTTACATAGTAGACCAGATTCAGGAGGTATTAATGATGTAGGAAAATCCCAGCAGGGTGAGAATGTCAGATTGTGGGTGTCAGAGGCTTCTGACTCCCTCCTACTGACCGAAGAGTTTATAGATGATGATCCAGCTGACATATCTTTTGGCGGTGGGGCTGAGCTATACTCATACAGTGGCAGAGAGGTGTCTCCTATCCACGAGGACCTTCCACCAGACGAGTTTTACTTGGAGGAAATGAACGCAAGAGATTTTAATGGCAATGCAAGGCCTACAGATGCTACAGAGTTGTTTGAAATGAAGGCCCAGGCTAGTCTCATGCAAAGCCTCTTAAGCCCTTCAGACAACAGTTCCTTACTCCAACATCGTTCTGAGAGCAGTTCTCTGCTCCACCATCGTTCAGAAAGCAGCTCCCTCTCCAACCTCAACGGGATTCCTCCTTACTCTCACTCTGCAAACCACTCCACTGCTAGCTCTATGATAAACTTCCCGGCCTGCTCTGTGCGCTCTGAATCTAGCTCTGCTTTCCAGTTTGGAGACATCTTGGACCAGCTGGAACAGCTCAGCTATCCCCCGACAACAACAGAGGACTCGAGCAGCTCTGAGGGAAATTCGTGGGATTCTGAGGAGGAGACGCCCCTAGATATCAACTTATTTTTCAGCAATCCTTTAACAAATTACCACGTAAACTTAAATCAGTTCGGGATTCAGGATAAGAGGGACATTCCAGACATATGATTAATATGGGTTTTGGTACGTTTCCGGTTCTCCTCATGGCTGGGTGAATCTCTTATTGACTCATCTGTGCTCATGTGAAATTATTATATATCTCCATTAATTTTTTTTAATCTCTTCCAGTGTATATGTATATAACATTGCAGATTGAGCTCAACCTGAAGACCCTGTTGATATTTCCTATTACTCGGCCAGTGTAAAGAAAAACCAAAACAGTATTGGGTTTGTTTAGTTACTCTCTAAATTATACTGAGGTATATAGAATGACATCTCTTATCATTACTTGTTTTCGTATTCCTTTCCATACATATTTTATGACATTACTTATTCATTAACATACCATTTACTTGTGAAGTATCATTAATTTTATATCACTCCTTACACTCTTTGTGCATGTTACGATGGCAGAAGACCTGGATCTTATTGGTCTAAGCACACACTTCACATATCATTATGTAGTCACAGTATGCGTTCTACACATTGTACATACCATACACGCATGTCAGTATGCTTACTATGCACGCTATGCGGTTACTGCACACTCCTTTGCACACATTTGGCACTCTTGGGTCTTCTTCATGGCAACTGGGAGCAGCTAAGTTTGCTTCTAGAAAGACTTGATACGATTATTCACAGATCATATACTGTACTTTCTAGTATTTTTATTATTGTATTTTACTCACAAGTTTGAGTGAAACATAGCAGAACCCTGGACTCTTTGCCAAAGATAAACACGTGAAAGAAAATACTGCTTCAGTGTTTAATGAAGAGCAAGTCCAATCTGGCCTAGTTCTGTTGCGTTAATACCCCTTTTTGATATAGCTGTGCCAAACAGGCTTTACTTTGGTTTCTGTATAACCATTAAGCATGGTGGTGGGAAACATTAACTATAGAATATATACATGATTTCATGATGGTTGTAAATTTAATTCCAGTTGCATTTTAAGCAGAGCACAAAATTTGTCCTGAATATCTTACAATGTAACCAACGTGTCTGCTAATCCTTAACTACTCTGCCGATGATTTCGGTATTCAAATTTTTTCCACGAAACATCTCATCATCAAACACTCTTCAAAATGAAAAATATGAGCACATTGCAGACACCAAACGGTCTATTAACGGCTCGGTAACTGTGAGCATGCACGCCGGCACTCACTCGGTGACGCATCCCTGTGTAGATCTAACCGGTGTTTCTTGTTGTATCGGTCGCCTTAATTACTGCTCTGCTCCATTGATTAAGCTTCTTGAGTAATTTGAAGTTGCTCTCCTTTGTGGTTATCCGGGGCCATGATCGGCTCGTCAGCAGTATCAATATCTATATCCTTTCTCCATAATTGTTTGTTTGCACTGGCATTACAGCTTAAAATGTCCTACAAGTAGAAGGTGGCCTACACGTTTGAGCCCGAAACGTGCTTCCTTTCACTCACATCTGCAGGTTCCTCTTGTACCTCTTAGACCTATTAACCGTATTGCACCTGCGGTGGTGCAGACCGTAACCTTGTTGCTGTTATAATACTGCAGAGCATCTTCGGCACGCACATACACAGGCATTGTCACCTAAACCGTCTTCCCTAAACTAAATATTGTATGTAGAAAAATAATATACCGTACAATAATAGCTATATCATGTCACTTCATACACAGTTTATTTAACACTTTCAATTTGCACTTCAGAAATGTACAGTTTTTGTTGATCATTGCTTAATATGGAATATTGAAGCCTATTAGTATTACATGTGATCATTAAAATTTAGTCGCAACTGTACAATGTGACTATTGTACAGTCCATAGCCTCTACTCTGATAGATGTGGACCTTCGATGGTTCAGACTTCCAAATAATTTAGTAATCCTTGTGAAATTAATCATTTTATTCTGTTTAATGACCGTAAGCATAAAGCCACTGAAATGTATACATTCTGCTATCGAGCTGAGTTGGTGTCTTATTACGTTTGTCAGAGAGAGTATCTGTGTTGGCATCCACTACATCTCTCTACGATCTGCTATTTAAGATGATCATTGTTATGATTACTACATGATGTGTTGCTGAGATTTTTATTTCTGCCTTATTGTGATTTTTTTAAAAAAACATTAGTGCCAATTCACTATTTTTTTTTTATTTTTTTTTAGGGAAAGTAAAACTTTCCTAAATTACATTTTAACATTGTTTAATACTGAATGTACCTGCAATAAAACAAGGAGTGTTGATGCTCTCCTCTTTTACTTAGTCGGCCTGATGCTAGTGTTTTGTGTCTTGATAAATTAGTAACAGATGATGTAAGAGGACATCTAGTCTAAAGTGTGTCTACCGGTATTTTACGAAAGCTGGTGGTAAGTGAGCTTATGTAATATATATAGGGACACCAGACATGTCATGGCTTAAGTGGTACCCTCTTGTCACGAGAGATGTCCTTGGGTTCCACAAAGGGATGTCTAATAATATTGCACTGCTGAAAAAGTAAATAACGTAATACCTTAAATATTCTTGAGAAGCCCATGTTTTTGGCCAAATGCAATTAACATTCAACATCAAGAAGGTTCTAAGTTCTTCACAAAGTATCCCTGGTTGAGCGACTTTCCTAAACAATGTTCGGTAATTCAATAACTAGAGGCTCATGGAATCTCATAAAAATTCTTCCAGACCCCACTATACCATTTACCATAAAAACAAAGACCCCCCCCACCCGCCCGGAATGATGTATTTATAGCTGTACATATTAATATATCAGTGCTTTGACATGCTAAAAAAGTTTGTGTGGATTTTCCTAACTATACTTTACCAAGGGTTATACCTAAAATGATATTACAGAATGCCATAAAAACAAACATTGGTGTAATTATTTTATTATCTCATTAGAGACGAAAACCATACTCGTGGAAAGATAAAGAAACATCATTCCAGTATACATTTAATAATTTCAGTGTTTGCTGTCCACCGCTGCCTCCTCCACCCTTCATGGCAAAATGTCCCCAGAAATAGCTTGTATTAAAATGACACTAAATGTGGATTTTGGAGCATTCAGATACCTTCCGTGATGTACCAAATTTTCATACTTGTTTCACCGCATCAGTTGCTAATAAAAGAACATGCCATTTAGCTCCTCTGAGGTCTAAAATGAATGAACGCTTCCTTCCTTCCTTTGGCCGGTGTTTATTAGATAATAAGGTAGAGGTGCCATATGTGTCTAAACCCATAGGGCATGGTTTGTTGTAAGGTGGCTTTGGATTTGTTCCTGCGTACATCTATCTTGAAACTGCTGTTGAGCAACATACAAAAACATTGTGGAATTCAAACTTTGGTGAGTCGTCATCTGCAGAACCCTCTGTGTTCTCGATCTGCGATTGTACTTGACAATTCTCCATTCCACGCTTCTTTCCTTAACAAATATATCTGACTTGGTGTGTTTGTCGCTTTTCTTGTTTTGATTACTTTATCCGATGACTAATCCACACGTATTAATGCTGCGTCTTTTTGCATGTACTGTATCAATATAATTTGCCTGAGGGTCGCCGTGTACCCTTTTCCGCTGCATGGGTGTCTGCGCTTCTTAACCACTCTTGGTGTAGATTATTGCAAACCTACAAGCTGCTCTTTGTGCGGTCTTTCTCTTAACGTTCTCATTACGTGTTAACATCTGCTGTGATGGTCCAGTTAATGTGATCACCAAACATAGTTAATGGACTCCACATCATCACCCTTCTTAACAAACTAACATCTCAATATCTCTGTGTCTTCATCTGTCTAGGGTGTTATCTGTCTCCTGTGACTCTCAGTTTACCCTCCTCTAATGTCCAGATGGGTGGCTCTCCTTTACTGAGTCCGGCTTTAAGTGACAGCGGTAGTGGCAGAACCGACGATTTAGAGGAGTCTCCTGAGAACAAGGTGAGAGATCGCCAATGAGCTTGCAGATCAAAGTAGTTATTTGTGTTGTTAATACTTTAATACGTAGTCATCAATGGGTTGAATTTGTGATTCTGGGACCTCTGCAGAAGTATCCCATGATTCTCCAAAACAAATCATGATGTGGTGCAGAAGATGACACTTTTGCTCCACTGCAAACATATTAGTAAAGCACTGTACTTTGCAGGTGATTACCATGATTAATATTTAATTTGTAGTAATTTGCTTTCGTTGCATATCTGTTGATATCGGTTAGCCATATTCTATAGTTCAGCTCACCTTGCTTCCGTAGCACAGTGTCGCTGTCCTGTTTACACACTGCATCAGCTTACAAACCATATCAACATCATCTTAAGAGATATCCATCACGTAAAGAGTATGTTTGAGGACTGTAGGGCCATTTTTACAAGAAAACCTTTAAGATGTGCGAAGGCAAACTGACATGCTACATCATCGGGAATGGTTAAGATGTTACTATGTCCTTACTCTCGAGTGTCCTTAAAGTGACCTTATAGCGGGGTAATACCTGTGCCGCTCATTAAGTATGGGCAGCGCAGCAGTAGTGACCAGCGTCTTTCCATTCCACGCATGACTGCGCCAGTTGAGGCCACGCAAGAGTCATTTTGTAGTAGGATTCTCTATAATGCTGTTGAAAGCATTTCTCTCCTGGACTCCAAACCTTTGGCCCCTACATTTGGAAGACTTATCTGAGAATTTGGCCCATGTTTCCTGATGTAAAGGCCCAGACTTAATCAGTCCTTGGTCTCACCTTAGATTCAGAATGCCTTCTTCGAGCTTTGGTGAAATAGTTCTGCACTTGGACCCAACAATTATTTTTTTCCCATATGTATGTTATGCTCATGGCACGTTTCAGAGTATGAACTGTCCTTTTCTTCCTGATGTGCAGATGGGAGAGGCTTATTACATAACCAAAGAAATACTGAGTACAGAGACCTCGCATATTAAGGATATTGAAGTCATAACTGTGGTAAGTGGTAAGCAAAGGGCCAACGTAACGCTGCTGTTAATTATATGTTTCCACTTCTGAGTAGAGATTTCCATGATGGGGAAACGTCACCGTTCTCGTGTGTGTATTGATTTCAGAAATAGAAGGAAGCTTCTTTTGATGTCACCACAAGGAAGCACAGAAGTAAAATTGCGTATACATGTGTGTCAAAAACAAAGGCAGGACATGTTTACCTTTTTTATAAGCGACAAATGATTTCAAAGTCCAGTGCGCTTAACAATGAAATGACGAGATGACATGGAGTCAGATATGTAACAAGGGCTCCTGAAGCCTGAGGGAAGATCGGAGGTCCTGCCTTGTGTATCGCTAAATGCAGTCCAGGGGCATTGCTGACCGACGGCTCAAGAATGCCCCTCGCTTTGCACTACCAGGGGTATTATCCCATGGAAGTTGGATTGCTTAATCACATACTAGTGATTGTTGCACTTTTCCCAGATCTAGAAATGTAACGCTGTTAATGATGAGTAATTTATATGTATTAGAAAGACCGTTTGTGTATCTGATGGGATCGGCCATCCTGTTCTCAGGATCTGCATGATTATTTCTCCCCATATTTTAAAATAAAAGATGTTATATTGCTGTTACATGGTTCCCCCGATACTAACCGTGCATTTTATCTCTGTCCTGCTGATTCTCTCAGCTAGAGACCTGCTATGTGCGGACATTACCTCAGCTCACAGCATGGCTCACGTGATTAAATGTTACGGATACACAAAGCCGTTTTATAGATCATTAAGCACGTTTGTCTCTTTCCCTGCCAGTGGCTTCACGGGGCTCTCTGTAAAGGAGGCGTTCTCCACGGGGCGTCTGAGAAACTGATGAAGCCTCTGTTTTTTAACATGGCTTCTGTGCATCAATTTCATCAAAACTTTGTGCAGCAGCTGGAGGACGTCCTTGCTCTCTGGTCAGTACGCCTGTGACGTTACATGGATTTGCTGTACCTAGACCCCGGTTCTATTTGGGGTCTGTGTCCCAAGTGCATGAAAATGATTTTCTTGTTGTTGTGATCTGTTTTGTACATATGAGGCATTGACGGTTTGGAGATACCCATCAACATAGCTGAATTCCCTAGATTTAACCTTGGTATATCGCTGCTTCCCTGGGTCTCCGTGTCAGTTTATTCTTTCTTTGGGCAGAGGAGCGCTGGTGGACATGCCTACTCCTCACTCACTTCCCTCCTACTTCCACCCAAATAAAGGCTGTCTATACTGATCCCCATCCCTACGCGAGGCTACCTCCTCAAAAGAGGGTGAGCTGTGGATACCCTACCCTAGGAAGACCCCAGGTATGCGGATAACGTACCCTTAAAGTGTCAGTTCGCCAAATCTCTACTGATGATTCAACATAGTCACTTGCTTCTTTTGACTTGGTATTATAACCCTAAACTCAATACAATAGTATGTTACGTGTCTGACAAGTAATGTTGTTGGGCTGTGTCATGGAGCCCTAAGAATGAAATTAATATTGCGACTGATATTCTTAATAAAACAGAAACATTGCCTACTAGTTACTAGCCATGGTGTGTTCTTCAACAGAAAACAAGCAGCCTTGCTTATTATTGTCCGTGTTACAAAATCGTTCGTATGCAGATTTGATAACATTTGCAGTTTTAGTAAAACTCTGCAATAAGACCAATAGGGGAGAGACCCCCTTTCCAAATATTCTTCCAGCCGCCATCCACGTCCCTGTGACCTTCCATCTAAACCCTTCTGAGAACTCCCCAACATCCTGTAGAATGGTGAATAATGGAAATGCATCACGTCACACGCCTTCCTACATGCGTGTTACACTGAGTAGCTACTACTGCAGTAACGGTATAAGATAAGGTAACCTACTTGTATGTTTATTCATTTTCTCTTACATGCATGTGCTACTAGGGAAGGCCGATCTGCACATTCTAAGGACACGCAGATACTTGGAGATTTCATGCTAAGGAACATGACCTCTCTACGGGTGAGATTGTGTATGTTTTATTTATACAACACGTGTGCATTGCAAAAAGACAGTAGCTTGTCACAGCTTTGTGTTTTTTTCCTCACATTCTTAACAATTATGATATCATTATGACATGACTAAGTTTAGTTTTCTATGTCAGATGGTTAAATAACTACTGAATTTACTGTTCTGGTAATGTGTTTTATAAAGCCACATCCATACTATGTCTGATGCAGCATTAGCAATACTAAGCCTATTAAGATACTTACAACATTAACAACATCTGCACTGTATTTCACATCTGTTTCATGTTATTTTAATGAAAAAAATGTGCTGCCCACCCCCCCAAAAGGACATTTCTTAGTGACCCCAAACTTTTGAGCAGTTTTTTCCAAATTTCTGGGTGCGCCGACAGAACTGGAAGTGAATGTAGACATTGTTAAATGAGTAGACATTGTTGAATGTGGTTGGTCTCGTTATCACTTGTCCGTACTGACCCAAGTTTCTACCGCAGGCACTCTTACCTCTCCTTCATAGACTAGAAGACGTGTTTCTTGAGCTGCAAAATAAGTCTCCCATACATCAGGAGGTTGAGGTTTTGTTGCAGGAATTTGAGCAACATCGGGTGTGTTACCTGCCTCTCAGCTGTCTTCTCCTGAAGCCATTACAGCGCCCCTTGCAGTATGAAAAGCTGCTGGAGAGGCTGTGTCGGCATTACCCGCCGTCTCATCACGACTACAACAACTGCCAGCGTAAGACTCAAATGCAATGTGTTACCTCAGAGAAGGTTTTCAAGTAGACTAGCTGGCTCTGAGGTTCCTGGCTAGTAGGATCAGAACAAAAATCTAATCAACGTTTTACTCATGTAACTAATGTGGAAGGACTGTTGGGCAGAGGGGGGCTCTGGGTTGAGTGATTAGCATTTGTACAGACATGTTCATCCTTCTATTCAGATCCACTTCTGGTGGCTTGAGAAACACGTTGAGGTAAAACTTGCATCACATTAGTTAGTCTTTCCAGTATTCTACAATAAAGATCTGAGATGTTCACCAAGAACAGACAGGCGCTTCATAGGCCTACGGTGCGTCCACGTTTGGGAGCATCTGAAGTTCTAGCTCTCTTGTGCCATTACAGGGCAAAAATCTCCATCATCGTATCGGTCTGATCTGACCCCAAGGGTGGTCCAGAGCTGTAATATGAAACAAACTTCCCCTGTGTGAGGGAACCAACTAACCCCAGGCCTTTATTGACCTTTTCCTTGCGGTACGGTTGGTATCCATCTGGGCCCAAGAGAGCAAGGACTATGTATATCAATATGTCTCTGATTTAAATGGGGCGTCTCCCCTTATCATAGGTCAAACTATTAGCGCTAACAAGCAACCTTTTAATTCCCGAAAAATAGCCTCTCCATTCCTGGTAAAAGCATATTATTAAAATCCATTACATACACGGTATCACCGTTAATGTTTCTGTTTCCAGCATTAAATGCGTATTTTAAAAGGTTGTCCTTCCTCCCCACTAAAGTTCCCAAATACTCAACATTACTCCAACTGTCATTGACTTAAATTATTTAATTGTTCAGTTTAAGTCTGCAAAGATTGTTTAAAAAACCCAAATGACTGCAGGTTAGTTTTAGGCCCGAGAGAATTTTCTATGCTTCAGCTCATCTCAGCCTGCACCCGGCTGCGTAGAATACCACGTTTATAGAATTTTGCATTATATATGAGCAAAAACGCTCACAGCGGCTCTGTTCCCCAGGGACGGAGCCCAAAATAAAAAATGAGTCTAACCAAGTTCCAAATCTATGCTACTGTTTTAAATGGCCGTAAAAGATCAAATTGTGTCGCTGACAGGAGCTTTAGGCGAGGCGAGCGCGGTGAGTTCCCAGCTACGGCACCGTCTGCTGCACCTTCAGAACCTGCAGAGACTCCATCAGCTTCAGAAGGACCTGCTTGGAGGAGAGAACTTGGCATCACCTGGCCGAGTAAGTCTGTGCTGTATATTACACGCCATCCCTATACAGAGACATCTCCCCAAAATCCCATAATTTAGGGTTTAGTTCTTCTCACTGGTATTATCACATTATTCGATATTCAATTATTTAAATATTCAGCAGTCAGGTGTTTTTTTTTTAAATTATTTTTTATTCCCACCCCCCCATAGGTTTCCCATAGACATACTCAATCTCTATATTGTACGTAGCGCCTTGTATTTTTAAATGAAGTAATGTGTAGAATACGCAGCATGACTATGACTCGTGGGACTCGAAGCAGGAACGACGTAAGCAAAAAGCAGGCGCCGCGCTGTTTATGTGACGTAATGTATCATTCGCTATCCTGCAGGAGTTTATTCGTGAGGGCTGTCTCTTCAAACTGACCAAAAGCGGCCTGCAGCAGCGCATGTTCTACCTCGTAAGTGTACTCTGCCGGACGCCACGTCAAACCTACGCATAAAATGTTCTGCGACGAGCCCCTCGCTGCTGCACTCTGGCTACGTAATAACATCTGCAATAAGCACGTTACTATTACACTCTCCATGTATAGAAGTATCTCTCTACAAGACTATAGCATCTGTAATAGAGAGACTAGCTGTGGCACGCGTATCGCGGATACAGCTTTGTATAGACACACTAGTAGCGTGCCTACCTCTTAGACTGTAAGCTTGCCCGCAGGGCTCTCAAAGTACCAGTTCTGTCGCTTCCATTTTTATATTATTATATTATAAGAAGCGCTGAGTAAATTGTTGGCGCTATACAAATATATACAAATAAAAGATTATTGCGACGGGTTGAGTATCGCTTATCCGAAGTGCTCGAGAAAAGAAGTATATTGGATAAGGGATCATTTCGGATAACGGATCTGTCTTCTCGCCTGTTGTTCAGGCTTCTCCCCGCGCTTCCATAGTGTTTCCTGTCTGGGGAGGAAAAAGGGAGTGGAAGTGTTCTGGCAAAGCCTAAGCACCGGACCAGAAGCGATCTGGTACAGTGGGGAGAAAACTGAACCACGCAGAGAGAAGCCAAAAAGGATCTACTGACTACAGGAGAGGCCAGACACCTTTTTCCATCGCCTGTGAGTTTCCCTTATCTGAATTTACTTACCGGTAAACCATCCCCCCCCCAAAAAAAATTCAGATAAGGGATTTTCGGATAAGGGATTTTCGCATAAGGGAAACTCAGTCAGTATTGGACTCTCCATACAAAGATGTTATTACTGCATCCACCATACAGAACCGAGAGAGACCTCATTTACGCATTTCTTTTTATACGATAGTTCTCGGATATGCTGTTATACACACGGAAAGGGCTGAGCTGCACAAATCAGTTCCGGGTTCATGCGCGTCTTCCTCTGCATGGAATGCTGGTGAGGGATTCCCATTCTGGATATTTTCTGTTGGCGTATTTGCTGTTCCATGCAGTCTAGTTAATCCTCAGAGCCAGGCGCTAAGTAATTCAGCTAAGACTACGACTTATAATTTTGAGACGTTACATACACTTTAGAGTTTATTCACGAAAGCTATTGTTTGCTGGAGCGTTGTGGGGTTTATGCATTATGAAAAACACTTTCTATTGCAAGAAGTAGCGAGTGATCTCTTAATTATAATGACGATGGTGAGAGTGAAGTTGAATTAATCAACACTTTACTCACTAACAGGGATGGGAAAGGTGTCTGTAGAAGGACACCGGAGTCCGTGGCAAGGTTTGTCCCCCATGAGAAATGTCGGTGTCTATCCCTGTTTACTAAAGTTGGATTGAATGTTTATTGTAAAGTTACTCATCACGTATAAAAGGAGCATAGCCGTGATCGCTGTACCCGGAACTTCTTGCCTACTCTCTGCTTTATTTTTATATCCCTCTTTGTTTGTATAATTGCATGCGCTATTCTGATCTTAGCTGATGGTTCTGGATCCACCTGTGAGTATTTTAAGACATCAGGCCCACTTATTCTGCTTTCTAGCCTTTCTCTTGTGCAACCAGCCCTGTGTACGCCATGTCCCTTAGACGTTTGCTTGAGTCGCGTGTTAGCTATATATGTCCGACAACTTGTTGTGTGTCCCATTTAACTTTCATCTGTGGTCACTATCCACAGGCTGAGGACATTCAGAGTTCTGTCCCCCACTGCTTCACGATCTACTCTGCACAGACCACTATTGGAGTGGCTGCCAGGTGAGTGCAGTAGATTTCCCCCCCCCCCCCGTCCCGTAGAGAGCTGCTGCCCTTTGTGCCGTGTCACAGCGATACTGCCAGTGTGAGCATTGCTGGTTAAGGGTGCACAGGTGCTTGTAAAAGGAAACACCAGCCATCATATACAGATTAATGCAAATGATAGGTGCCTGGGCTCTTTAAATGCATTTGCCCCTTTCCCCACCCCCCAGCTAAATGCCCTGCAGGAGATGTGTTTGGCTGCATGCGTTTCCCTGCACATGATGTACTCCAGTCAGCTCTGGCGCTATTGGCGCAACGGGAGCAATTTCCTGTCGCTGATTGGCTGCTTAAGCTGTCAATCAGTGATAGGGTATACGCCCATTGATTTCATTGAAGTGCTTTACTGCCACTGATTGGCTGCTTAAGCAGAAATTTTGATGTGTTTGATGTATTTTTTTGTTTTGGAAGAATGTATATTTAAGTACTCAGAGGGTTACTCACAGAGCACTTCAATGTATATTCTTCTGTAGTAGGGGTGTCAAGGACATTAGACTATCATTTTTAATGAGTGCATGCAAGGCTTATTTTAATATTGTCTTCTGATACTTTTGAGTGGCATTAAATAACATTTACTGTACCTTTTTTTTTTTTGTGTGTGTTTGCTGCATTGCTTCAGTTCACAGCTTGATATGAGGCAATGGTTGGAGGATCTGAACGCCGCCATAAGCCGAGCACCCCGATGCGGCGAGCTGCCCCCACCTTCGCTCCAGCGTGAGTAACATTAGTGCTACCGGGTGACACAGGCTTTGAGTTATTAATACCTCAGAGTAAACATACATGTTATTGGGTTACTATGTAACATACATTAAGCTGAGTTCAGGTGTATGTATAAAGACTTGGGAAATTCAATTTTGTACATCATCAAAGAAAAGCTCTATGAAATGGAATGATAGGATAGAGATGGTGATCCTGTCCTCATTGATCTAAAGCAAACGTAACATGATCATTGGTCAATAAGATTGACTCCAAGGTGAAACTTACTATGGATCATTAATATTCTGCAGCCCTGAGTGTCTCTTTGGATTCATTAGGTGATAATGCACTCGGGGGAGTGCTGACAATGACATGTCTGTGATGAGCTTTGTGTTCTTTGTACAGAAGCAGTTGTGACCTCTGCAGAGAGTCATCACCCCAACACCCTGAGTCATGTGTGCTGGTACCGGAACCAGAGCGTGTCCCTCGCTGACCACATCGCTATGATGGAGGTACCATGAAGATATCCTTAAACAGATTCCAGAACACGCTCATTCATTTAACTCTTTTAACATCACACTCAAGCCTGAGATAACAGATCTCCTTAGTTTTGCTTCATGGGTCCATTTATTTTTAGTGGGATTGGTTTGGCTGTCACTTAACAGAAGAAATCATCTTAAATTGTTAGTTTTGCCTGCTAAGTATGGCCAAAGAGTGTTCCCAAAAATGTCTTGAAAGTTTGTACTGCAAAACCAAGCCATATTTAAACTCAAAATATGAAATCAACGTTAACAAATATGACAGAATAAGAGATCCAGGCACAACGTGAACGTGAAATAGTACAATGGGGGAACAACCAAAAAAGATTAACGTGGAGTTTCAGGAAAAAATGTAGAAAATAGCTAAATCTACATAAATGGCTTTTATTGGGCAAAACAAGGATATGATGGAGGGTTTTTGTAATTTAATGCTTAAAAATGGCATGTTGGATCAGGTATGTAGCCTATACATGATGAATGATGTAGCCTTCCAGTTACATTATGGTCATGTTATCCACATTCCCTCTAGAATTGTCATCTTGCGAGCAGGGCCCTATTTACCAAACGCATCGCTTTGTCTTTATGTCGACGATACGTTTTCTTATACCCCTTGAAAATATTGTTTAAACATTGTTGACGCTGTACAAATAATAGATATTAACTTCACAATGTGAATTAAATGTGTGTTCTCCAGAATCAACTTTCGGGTTATCTGCTCCGCAAGTTTAAGAACAGTAACGGCTGGCAACGCTTATGGGTGGTTTTTACCAATTTCTGCCTTTTCTTCTACAAGACTCACCAGGTAAAATAACAGGTAGCAAAATAACCTGCTGGAGTGTTTGTTGTATTGAAAAAATATCCAATTAAATTGGACATACAGTAGTTGTTGGGGTTTTATTTTTTTAATGATATTTTAGATCCCCCTGTTTACTTAATGACCAAGGACATAGAGGACAAGTCTCACAAAATGGCCCCCAACTTTGGGGCCCTCCTAAAATTGCCAAAATGACCCTAGTAAAATATTCTGGGTTGTCTTTTTTCAGTAATGTTTGTATGCATATATATATGTGTGTGTATATGTACCGTGTATATAATATATATATATATATATATATATATATAATATAGTTTTATGCGCGGTCTTGCTAGCTGTCACCAATAATTAAGTTAGAGTCCCCCCTTGCTACACTTGGAGAAAAAAAGTCATGTGCATCTCATGTCATGTAATATTTGCTATCTAACACACAGATGAAAATCCTGAGCATAAAGGGTGGGTTTCCAATCGGAGAAAGTTCATGAATATATTTTGGGTATTTTTTGCCCCCTATGGGCTCTAGATGTGTACGATTTATGTACGTGTATTTTTTTTTTTTAACCTTGTTTGTTGTAATCACACAAAATAATGTCTTACCGGTATATGGTTTCAAAAGAAAGCCCTACTTGTGCTGAAAACAACAATAAACGATGTGTGTGGCTTCACTGAGAAAGAGGGACGTTGCATATTAAGGGGTTAATGGGGATACTGTGGGCTTTTTTTTATTTCGGAAGACACATATATAGCAGTTTCAATAATGTGTAATCATACATCTTGTCTAGCTTAGTAAATGGATCCGTAATGCCGGGAAGCAACCCGCGGGCTCAAATGACAACAAATTGTAATGAGTATAGAGCTCACTGTCGGAAATAACTGTTCGTAAAGACCGTTTTTGGTGCAGAGTTTTAAGTGATTGTGGCAAACAATGTTCCTAGAGGTTGGGCCACGCCACTGGCTGGAAATAAGACCCCATTCAGTTACGCAGCAGGCGTTTCATTGAGTGCCGTTTAGAAATCGATGACTTAAATAGTGTGTCTCAGTCTTAGACATGTCTCCATAAGCATAAGTTGTGTCACTCTCTACATGTGTATTTCACATTGCTGCACCGCGTGTCAGTTACACCGAGGCTGTCGGCCGCACAGTGATTCAGTATCCTACAAAGTATCCATTTTGGGGAAATCTGGAAATATTCCTGGAGCATTATTTTTACATTTATTTTAATGATTAAAAGTTATAGTGAAGCAAGATCCGTCAGTGTGACATAGAATAAGAAATATTAGCTGTAATTCTCTCACATGCTGTACGAGGCCAGCGACATGTAATATATGTGTGTATCCTACATACCAGTAATCTGTATATTTTCAGGAGGATGCCCCCCTCGCCTCTCTGCCTCTCCTGGGGTACACAGTGAGTGTCCCGTCACACACAGACCCCGTCAGCTGCCGGCACGTCTTTAAGCTGCATTTCAAATCGCATGTATATTTCTTCCGCGCTGACAGCGAGTACACGTGGAGAAGGTGAGATATAGTGAATGCCATCACAAGTGTTACTATTATGCGTGTGTTAAGTACAACTAACATATACATGATAATTAGCATCTTTGATTAGAATATTCCTCAGGCCTGTGATATTATTATACTGGGTACGTTTCACTAGTGGAGTAGAATGGGCAGCACTGGGTCCCCGGACTATACATTAGTGTACAAGCTTATGTTACGTTATCAGCTTGACTTTTTGCTAGTGGTGTAGACTTGTAATAGAAAGGCCTTCTGGTCCAGAACTGTGTGCATTCTGTTTCCGGTTTAATTTTGGCCTTAAATACCCAAACGTGATCTATTGCCATGCCCTGTCTTCATCTGTGCAGGTGGATGGAAGTCATCAGGCGCTGTGTGAGTTCTCCAGGCAAAATAGGTCACTTTTCTGAAGATGGAAACATTAAGTGATCGCTAGCAAGGAAAAAATAATTTGCTTCAAGGCAGGTATTGCTGCTGAGAAAAAAATATATACCAAAATATTCCCTTGTAACACAACTAACACCCTGCATACCGGAAAACAAAGGCTTTTTGCTCTGTTCCATTTAAATGCAAATTGTCTGACCACAGAGAATGCCTCCACGTGTTGTTCGTCTGTGCCGTCTATCACAGCGATTCCCATGTCCTCCTTCCTATGGTTTTGTGGAACCTCTGATCCCGTACCCTGGGGTATAATAAGTAAGTGTGCATACAACACATTTTTCTGAACGCTGGTTTGCTTCGTTACACATGGAGAGCTGGCATCTCGTGTGTTATGTTGTAGAAGAATGTGAGCCACACGTGGACCTTAAACAACACTGTGCCATCTAACCCTGCATAAGACGGCATTATAGACAAGTGTATCTAATTCCTGGCCATAACCTATACAGGACTGCAGTGGCAGTTCCCGAAACAACTTGTCCAGGTTAGAAAGCCATCATATGGCATGCAAAGAAAGCATTTATGTAGAAAGGAGTTCTAACACCTTCGAACCGTCAATCAATGGATTTTGGATCATCAACATGCTTTGAAACATCTTTAAGTGTTGTGCTGCTTTTGGAATATATTTATATGAGCTTATTATGAAAACGCTTCATCATTCTCATACATAGAATCGTTCTTTTACTAGAGTAGCTGCAATTGGTACGTGTCAGTAGACAATTTGTATGAATGAAATGTCAGTTTATTTTTGTACATAACATACTGGCTCATCAGAACTTTTGGTAAACACTTTGTTACAATATTGTTAAAAAAAAATAAACATTTTAAAAGTAATGCCATGGTCTGGATGTCACTTTTATCACAGTTGAGGTGGGGATGTGGAAACTGGGTGCCTGTGGGGTTTATTTTCACTGAGCTGTGGAGAATCTGCAACAAGAAGAACAGGCTAAATTAAATGAAACGCTCCTGAATATATCACTATACATAACAACCAACATGGCAAAACACTTAACCACAAAACACAAATGAAATGAAAGCTACAAAGCCCACCTACCTTTGCACTCGCTTTACCAAGTGAGCGATGAGCTGGTCGGTGATCCCAGGACTCGATTCCTCAGCCAGGCTAAAGGCGTTCTCCAGCTCCTGCACCGATCCAAAGGCACCCGCACATCGCTGCTCCCGTAACTGCAGTGTCAAGAACAGAACCATGAAAGCCAATTATCTAACCACTTATTAAATGAATGGAAAATGTAAGTCCCTGCAGCTCCCTCATGTGTGTGGACTCCCACTACAGCTGTGTGTGCATGAGCACATGGACAGATGGCCTGCAGTTTGCTGCGCTATTTTTTGTTGGAAAAAAAAAGCTATGACGTCCACTTTAATGTGAATAACACGTCTTGTGTACAATATTAAGCACATTGCATTCAAATCATGCTTTTTGGCTATTTAAGCAAATAAACATGGATTCTGCACTACCAGTTCTGGCCAGCAGGTTGCACTGGTGCAGCACCTCTGATATATATAGATATATAATTTCCCTCTAATTGACCTGAGTAGAAACATGTTCTGCAGACTGGTGAGGGTTACTGAATCCCCGTTACCTCTTCCAGGTCTGGCTGAGTATGCTCTAAACATATGCATGGTTCTAATATATATTTTTAAAATATTCTGCTATGTCGTGCCAGTTTTCATTTCACATGGCAGACCTTCACACGGTTCTCACCTCCCGAAAGACAGGCGTTACTAGTGCCGACAAACAGTGTGACCGCGGGAGACGTTTAATCACTTCTGCAGGCTGCTGTACCAAATAAATAAGGCAATTTGAGAAAGTTATGATTACAAAGCAGACATGAACAGGAAAGCTGTAGGAAGTCGGGTATGTTTTACAAGCTGCCACCTTCACATTGTTCCAAATATCTATGGCAGGGATATACATAATGACTACGTCTAGCATCTCTAGAATGGTGTTTATAGTCCAGCGTTATATAGCGTCCACACTGCCGATGGAAGCAAAGTCTACAGATTTTTAGGCAGCGCTCACTGAAGGATCATTCGACTGTATGTAAAGGTGGAGTGACAAAAGTGGACCAAAGCCATTGAGTGTTTGATGTAAAAACTATATTGTGCAGTCCCAATAGTTTTGGATGTCCTGTTCATTTCCATAACAGTAAGTGGCACCATTTTAGCAACTTTTTTAAACATTTTTATGATGTATAAGTAATCTAACTGCTCGGTCTGGTCAGAGGTACCTGCTGGAACCCCCACTGCATTCTGCTCATTGACGAGGGCCGCACAGTTTCTGGAAAGGACCAGTGGGGAGTGTGGTTTTGATTCCTTTCGTCTTCGTTATCCCTGAGAAGTGCAGACGTAAGAAATGAAAGCACTGGTAGGAGAGTAGTTTTGATGCATGTCCCCAAAAATTCATTTTACTTACATGTCGGAGTCATCCGAACTAGAGTCATCGCGGTGACCCTGGGCTTTCCAACGCTTGTACCTTTCTACAAGCTCCATGAGGAAGGAGGTTTTCTTGGTGTATCTTAAGATAAAGCGATGCTTCAATAGTTCACGAGCGGTAGGCCTCTGTCACAAAGAGAGATCCTGCTGTGAAAAATACTACTTCCTGACCGGCTTGTCTCAACAACATGGCCATCTATCAATCTGTAATAATAAAATATACATGGGTTTCACCCGCCGTCCAGGCTAAACCTGTCATGCTTGGAATTTATATATTTATAGGTCCTGTATATCGGGACAGACGCAAAACTAAAAATAACAGCAGTGTCTCGGGTAGAAAGAAATATCATTATATATCCCCACGTATTATGCAAAGCAGATGGCCAGCATACTCATGTTTAGCACCATGGCTATAATAACCCAAAATAAGGTCAAATATTACCAAACCATGTTCAATAATGCATAGAATTAAAAAGGACCATTCAGACCATCTAGAGCAGGGGTCCTCAAACTACGGCCCGTGGAGCGCATTTACCCGGCCCGCCGGGTGTTTTTGCCTCAGGACGGAACTACCGGGGTCGCAACTGCGACCGGGCCCTGTTTAATTCGCCAGTCAAGGGGCCAAGGGGGCCAACGTTGCTGAAGACGAGGTGTGCTCGCAACTTGGCCCCCCTACTGACAGAAATCAGGACTCCTCTGCTCTGGCCGCGCCGCCCACCTTCACGCGCTTCCAACTCCGTGTTGGAAGGCTTGAGCTGTGTCTCGGGTGCGGCGCTAAAACGTGGGCGCCCGGCATATGACGTCATACCCGCGCGCTCCAGCAGTGAAGCGCCGGGCACCCGAGACAAACACCTCACGCTTCCAACCAGGAGTTTGAGGTAAGTGGGGGGTGTTGTAGAGTCTTAGAAGGCGGGGTAGGAGGGAAGAGGGGAGATCCTCTGAAGAAGGGGGGCCGTTAGGGAAATCAGGAGAGAGACTGATATAGGGGGGTTAGGAGGGAGAGGGGAGATGTGAGAAGGGGGGTTAGGGAGGACAGGGGAGATCGTGAGAAAGGGATAGATGGGTTGGGGGTGGGGCCCTTAACAGATTCTCGCACCGGGGCCCTGAAGTTTCTAGTTACGCCCCTGCCTCTGTGAAGTCCCTGCGGCACGTGTTTACTTTAAAAACACGGGGACCGCCGGGAGCAGGCGCACGCAGCGAAGAAGCAAGGACGTGCGCTGGAGGTAAGTGTTTACCAGCGGCGCGTCCCTTCGGTGTTCTGTTTTTTTTTTTTTTTAAACTATAGTCCGGCCCTCCAACGGTCTGAGGGACCGTGAACTGGCCCCCTGTTTAAAAAGTTTGAGGACCGCTGATCTAGTGTGTCCCAAAAATTGGCGTTCAGATACATTGATCAATTATTCACCATGAAATACATTACTTAGTCAATAGTCCATTGAACTTACAGAACGGGGGTCCTTGTTCAAACAGGCCTCCACAAAATCTTTAAATGGTTTGCTGTGCTGTCCCTGTAGTGTTGGGGGGTTATTCTTGGGGATCAAGAACAAGACCCTCATGGGGTGGAGGTCAGAATACGGGGGCTCTCCCTTAGCTAGCTCGATTGCAGTGATTCCCAGAGACCAAATATCAGCCTGCAAGAACAGAGACGAAGAGACCATCAATGGAGGAGCAAATCCATACGTTACAGCTTCATGGAGCGCAGATTTTTACTCTTACCTTGAAGTCGTAGGCGGATTGTTTAATGACCTCTGGTGCCATCCAGAATGGAGTGCCCACAAAAGTGTTCCTCTTTATTTGAGTGTCAGTTAGCTGACCCGCTACCCCAAAATCAGCCAACTTTACATCTCCCTGCTCCGAAAGCAACACATTTGCAGCTGGATAGGATGAAGAAAAAAAAGTTTATGAATATTGTGATAAGTAAAAACTTTTTAAAGTGTAATAATTGCCCTTGTGTGATAGTAGACTGAGTTTACATCTCCAAAGAAGGTTTCCCATACTACAGTTTTATTGTGTGTGTGTATATATATATATATATATATAATATATATATATATATATCATATATAATGTGTTTAGGCCATACAGGTTGTAAGTCCAGCTCTGTCTCTCCGTTTTCACTGATAACACTGCTCTGTAGCCCATTCTTTTACCTTTAATGTCACGGTGGATCTTCCTCTCTGAGTGCAAGTAATCCAAACCCTTTAGGATTTCACGAAGCATGGTGGCAATATAGGACTCTTCAAGAGGTCCTGGTTTCAGCTTCATAATAAGAAGAGGACAAAAGGTTATATAGAATAAGAGTATGGGAAGCAGAGTTAGGTATAAAAATTTACTACATACGATATTATACATTTATTTCTAGTAACAGTAAAATCCTTACCAAGTCCAGAGCAGATCCCCCTCCTAAGTACTCCATAATAATCCAAAGCTTAGACCCCTGTGTAAAAAAAAAAAAAAAAAACAGTTACCGTCTTGTGAACCATGTGCCATAATGTAACATCATTGTAGACTCTTTAGGTTGGCAAATTGTATGTGGCCCCTGGAGTAGGGTGTACGTACCTTGAGGTAGGAGCCGTAATAGCGGGTGATATACGGGCTATCGCACTGACTCAGCACTGTGATCTCCTGCTGTATGTCCTCGATTTCATCTTCTGCCTTTTCCAGGTCAATGATCTTTATTGCAACTACCTCTTTGCTGTGATTCTCTATGCCCTTATATACCTCTCCAAAAGAGCCTTTGCCAATCCGCTCCAGCTTGGTGAAGAGACGTTCGGGATCCATTCTGGAGCCCTGGAGAAGAGATTACTTTTATGAGAACGCCTACTCATATACTTCTAAAGTGCACACATCTTCTACAAGTATATATAATGTTTCTAGAACTGTTCACATGCCTTACCTGAGCTGGGAAGTCTCTGAGGAGTGCCATTCTTGTGCCTTTTCCTCGACTGATGTGAAGATCAGTGTAGAACGTTCTTAATCAGGTTGCCGACGGTTACCGTATGAGGTTCGGACTCCATGTCTGATTTCACAGGTCACTAAGATGGAACAACCCAGATGAACAACTCTCCGCTGCTTCGGGTTCAGTGTACACGACCGCCAGTACTAAGCCGTGCGCTACAGAGTGCTACCCAGTGCAATACAATACTGTAGAACAATATTACAATAGTATAATATTGGAAAGAATAATTCTGCTGGTTGTTTCAGGTTATTAAATACTTATATTCTTATGCGCTGACAACGGTTCGCCAAAACTGGCAATAAATGCCTGCAACAGAGTGAAAATTATCTAAATGGTCAGATGCAACGACACGTATGTATCACAATCTATCTCACCATTAACATACATGTGCTATGCCAATAAATATACCGTCAATCCCACCAAGCAAGTCCGCGCAAGTACATGATGTGCCCAATTGTGAAGTGTGCACACCCCTGCACTAACACCGATGAGTGCATGGCCTAGCCGCTCATGTCATTTAAACTTTAAACTGGAGGCAGCACTAACTGAGTAATCATGCCTCCTCCATGCCATTAAGCCCCAGAGCTCTGCCAGCTACATCTTCTAATGATCTGGCATACACACCAGAGGGCTGCCTCTCAGGTTACGCAATAGCCCCCCTTATCGTGTACACTGCATCAGATGGGCAGCTTGTTGCTTGCACAAGGGGTCTCTTCCATGAACTACACGTAAAAGGCCCACCCTAGTGACGTCAAGTCAAAGACTGCGAGATATCTGTTTCTTCTCCCAACAAGCACCCGTTTCACAGCTAGGCCTCCTCACCAAGACCCCCTTGTTAAAGACCCCCACCCTAATGACAGCCAGCCACACACAGCAGGATAGAGGCGTCACTCTCCCAGTGCGTCATGGGACGTGTAGTTTTTTTTTGGCGCAGTGCTGCGCAAAAGAGCGGTAAAGAACTACAACTCCCAAGTATGCCTGCTGGGAAGCGGATAGGGATATCACTGGCAAAGGCTTCTGGGAAATGTAGTGAATAGTAAACGCTTACTCGCTCTTTTTTCTTGAGAAACAACAAGATGTGGACTTTACTCCCAGAATGCAACGTGTTTAAGGATTTTGGATGGGTTGTTTCTAGCCACCCAAAACGACCTGCTCGGAAAGAGTGTACTGACCCTCACCTTAAATCCAGACCCTCCGGAATGTAGAGAACGTCACTGTATCTCAGTCTAGGGTGTTAAATCGCTTTAATCAAAATATTAAATACATTGATTGCAGGACTTATGTTTATTGTTTTTTTATTTCTACGCTATTATGAAAGCATGTTTGTTTAAGTAGAGAAAATGTTATATTTTGTACTAGGGTTTCCACGTCTATTGAAAACAAGATAGGATTTGTGGCATTACTTGAGGCGAGTTACTGCTGATTATTAATGGGTTAATCAAAAAGGGTTATTGTTCAAAACTTTATCATAAGTTAGTCTTCTCTTTATTAATTGGCGGTTTTCTGAAAATGATAGCTGACTTGGCTGACTTGGTTGCAGCAGAGACTCCATCTCTTGGTGAGTGAATAGTAGTTATATAGTTAAAAGGAAACCCTTTTATATTACTGGTGTGAGATGAAATTATACCTTTTCAACAAGGAGATCCTGAAAAAGGGGAGAGCTAAAGTGAAAGAAGAGAGAGATGAACACAATAGATAAAGAGAAAAGGGGAGATATGAGATACAGGGAAGGGAGAGAGATAGGGAGGAGAGCTAAAGAGAAATTGGAGAATGATATAAAGAAAAGTGGGAGAGATAGAAGGGAAAGGTAGAGTGAAAGATAAACAAATGGAAAATGGTGTGGTATAAAGGGGAGAGATGAAGAGAGAGATAATGAGAAGTGTATATCAAAGAAGGGGTGAGAGAAAGAGGAGAGATAACATAAATGGGAAAGATAGGTAAAAAGGGAGAGATTAGGAGGCGAGATAATGAGAAAAGGAAGATCAAAGAGAAGGGGAGAGATAAAATGAAGGGAGAGAGACAAAAGGGGTAATGAGAAAGGGGAGAGATAATGAGATGGGGAGAAAGAGGAGAGAGAGAAAGTACATTTGTGTTTTGAAAGTGTTTGTATGTTAGGATGAGTATGACTAAGGGCAACCAAGTGTGTGGATGCAATCTGCATGCTGGGCAATTCCCGTAGATGGAGTCTGAGTACTGGAACAAGTCCTATGAGTGCAGTTTTGGTGACTGCTGGCCTTTGGAGTGTACAACTTGTGATCTATGTCTGCAACTTAGGCTTTCCATGCATTATTTAGTTGCCCTATACCTGAAAATACAGGATTTGAATGTATCATGACATTCATTTATACTGTCAATGCTGTGTTTTCTTGTGTTGTTCATTTGCACTGAACTACGTGGGAGGAAAAAGCAAGGTGTGGCACAGTGAAGGAGGGGACGAGTGGACTCTGGGGTTGATGACGAGGTTGCCACAGGGGTGGCCCACACAGGGTACCTCAATGCCTAAGGCCGGCCCTGATCATCTAGCTGCACTTTCAGACTAATGAAAGTCTAAGCAGGTCTATTACAGTTTTAACCGGAACAATCCAGAAATAAAGACATACGTCCTGTGTCCCAGAATTACCTCTTTATGCCCTGAAAAGCATTTGGCAGCTGCGGAGATGGAGTTCAGCGGGGGTCACATAACATCAGCTTACGTAACCCCTTGGTAGTAGCCAGACAGCTCACAATATGTAGGCTGCATTAAAGATTGGCTGAGGCGTCACACAGGGTAAGTGAGTCTGTGTGTGTGTGTTAGTGTGTATATATATATGTATTAGTATGAGAACCTAGGTGTGTGTTAGCGTGTCTGTGTATGTGATTGTATGTGGAGAGTCCAATTAATTCCAATAAATGTAGCTAAACCATGGCATCCCAAATTATGAATGAATTTCACTTTGATAGCTGCACCTCGATTGGTAAACTGAGAGACTTAGTTGTTTGTTACTTAATTCCCAACGAGACGCTATATGAAATAGTAATTATGCACAGACGTAGCTACTCCTACCCTGTGCTGTCCTTCAGAACCATCCATAGGAAGATTAGTAGTAGTAGTAGTATTACTACCAGTTTTATTATCTTGTTACTACCGGCATTTAAAAATACAGTGTATATATATATATATATATATATATATATATATATATATATATATATATATATATACACACACACACTGTTGGCTAATATGCAAAATGTAAATTAAATAATTGCACTTAGATTCATGCACACAAGTTACTCTCCAACAGAGAGTGTCAGTGTCTCAGTGTATGTGTGAGTGTCTGTGTAAGTATCTGTGTGTGTGTATTAGTACGAGTGTCTGGGTGTTTCTTCAAGTATGAGTGTCTGTGTGTCACATCTGGATCTCCTCCCAATTTACTCTATAATGCCTTTCTACCTTTTTTATCTTCCCTTGTGTTCTATTCCTCTTTTCTTTCTTGTCTCTCTACCATCTCCTCTCTTTTTTCCCCATCTATTTTTTTCTATTTCCTCTCCTTTTTGTTTCCCTCCTTTCTCTTTCATCGCCTCTCCTTTTATCTTGTCTCCTTCTCTCCTCACACTCATCTTTAATATGTTTCCATCTTCTTTCTCAAACGTTATAAAGCCACACTCCCTGACTTGGCTTGTTAAAAGGTGGCCACCCTATTTGGGAATGATGATGCTGCCCAGTGCCCAACTCCACAAGTGCTGTCCTAAGATCTATGTACTGTGCAGAGCTGGATTCTGACTGCAAAGCCTCGAGGAATAACATTTTTATACATATTTCAAATACTATCTTGACACCATCTTAGCACTAATAGTCCCTTGTCTAAATATTTAATAGTCTTTCAACTAAGTATGTCGAGTACTTTTATCCCAACACTCAGGATATGTTAAACTCTTTTTACAAAGGACAAACAACGCATACACGTAATTCCATTTTATTTCTTGCACTGGAATTCACAACTGACTTTGATATATTAGGGATAAGATAGATTCTAAACTTCAAACTCCTTTTGCGGATGTACGCTTATTTTGTATTCTGTAGGTAAGACATGCCTTGGGCTGCCCACTGACCAATAATTAAATGGGAATAACCACTCACTACAGATACAACAAGGGGTGGAGAAGGCTCAGGGTAAGGAATTCTGCCAAAACTCGAGAGGGCAAGTAGACTGAGGACGTGAAGATCTGGTAACAATAATAACCAATACAAAACAGAAGTCAACAACTTGTCACAGAAAATGAAGTGGTGATTATTATAGGAACAATCAAAGGGGTTTCTGGTGATCAGAGGGAAATAACCAAACACAGTCACACAGAGAGCAGGATATAACCAAATTACCAATTTGAATATGGTCAAATGTACAGTCGTTGTGCTTTGTAACCAGGGAGGCAGTTTAAATGGGAACAGACAGGTCGCAAAGTCCAAAAACCTCGTCAAGAGTCAAACTGTGCAATCTAGTAAAAGCAGGAATAGGCTGGCACTAGGAGCGAGGGTCAGGTCTTGAATGCCAAGTTGTCCCAGAGAGTCCTAGCAAGTTAGTGCAGTACAGTCCTTAGGTAGCCTTATGCTGATGGGGCAGCCCTGGCTCTTTAAGGCCAGCGGCCACCTGATGACATGCGGCTGGCGGCTGGATACGAGCTACGTTTTTATGTAGACAAAGCGTGTAGCCAGGCACATTCAGACGCTGGCTGAATACTACAGCACCCAATCTGCCGATGGTGGAACAGCCATGATCCAAACTGAGATATCAGACACCTACTTGAAAATACACTGTACTCTGAGTAATAATTACAAAAGTAATAATTAAATATGTGATCATGCTTTAGACTTTGACAGCTGATGTGGCAGCATTTAAAACCTCCGAAAATCATTTATTAAGAGTCAATGAAGCCTCTCACATTAAGGTCCCTCAGGGCAAGGAGAAGTTTTTGGTGTGGCTGCAGCGTGGAACAGGATGCATAATCATTTCCCACTGAAGCGCTTATGTCAAGATTCATGTAGAAACTGGTTCTAACGTAGCGATATTCGAGGTTCACACTAATCACAATGGGTAACCGGAAGAATGATCTGGAAAAGAAAGCCCAATGTTTTAATTGCTATGAATGCGGCTATGGAAATGCGGCTCAGAATGTAACAGCTCATGTAGTCTGTCCGATTTTACTAACTGGTCATTAGGTTTGGCTTCTATTCAGGATAGCCCTTATTCCCGTCCCACGCATGTTTAAATTAACTTATACAACTTCTGCTGGAAGGTTGTTCCATTTATCTAAAACTTTCTTAATGAGATATATAACCACAACCTGTTACAGAAAATGAACGCTAAGTAAACTGGTGGAAGCTAAAAAAAAACCCTCTCTGGAACAAAAATGGGACAACAAATTTAGCGAAGCAGGAACATTGGAAGACCTCACTAATTGTATATCCTGTTTCTTCGCTAACCCCTTGGCAGAGCCAGCCATTTGGCAACACATTAATGGGAGCCCGAGCTCTCTCAGCTCTTGTTATTTCATAGGACGTTTGTGAAGTTGGTGCATGCCAGGGAATTAACAATTTATAAAATGCACCATGTATTGCGACGGCGTGTCGCCTCTCCTCCAACGATCCTTCAGGCGAAGAGAGATAGAGGGTAGTAATGTTGCACAGAGATTGGCTTCGCTGCGTTTAAGAGGTAAAGACATATTCACCAGCTTGCAAAAGGCTTCCTTGGCCTTTAAGACAATGGCAGCGGTTTCTTTCTCGGTGCTTTCTCGGTAGCACCAGGTGAATGTGTTTAAACAGCACGTCTCTCCAGTAGCCCGTAATCCTTCAGTAATTCTGCAACCTACTGGCAATGGCCCAGCCATAAATAAATTCAGCTCTAAAATGTAAGCTCAACCTGATTTGGGCATCACTCATAGCGTTGCATGGACTTCTCATGCACATTAAGTCTGACATATGACTCTCTAGGCTTGCCGAAAGAGATATTGGGATAGAGTGATAGCCACAGAGAGAAAGTACATTTGGTAAAGATGATACCTTTATTGGCTAATTGTCGTATAATGGATTGCAAACTCAAGAAGAGACCTAGATGGTCTTGATAGCTTGCAATCCATTATATGTCAGTGAGCCAATCAAGGGATCATCTTTACCAAACTTTACCAAACATTGGTGCGCTTTAATTCCTTGCCAGGGTGTCTCTCGCTGAAGCAAAAACAACACAAATTGAGGAGCATATGCAAAAAGAAGAAATATAAAACATACTGCAATATGTCAGATATTTGCATTACTTAGAATTATATCAGAAGAATAATAGTGAAAATGAGGTCATCTATAAAACATCTTTAAGTCCAAAGCCTCTAAAAATACACACAAAAAAGCACCAATGGTTTTTTCAATTTACCAATATGCCACCAAAGGAGCTAAAACACACGTATAGGAGACTTACAGCCATAGCTGCACACAGAGTCAATACAGTATATATATATATATATAATCCAATGCGCACTCTCTCCTTCCCACAACGCGTTTCACTTTCTCAAGAGAATGAAAAAATATAAAAACAGGGTAACTTAGCTTTTTAACCCTCTATTCATTCCTCGGAACACATATGTGGTAGCTCCCCAAGGACTCTTCCTTCAAAAAGCCCCTTATAACAGATATATGGAAAAACAGAACAAATTCTGGGGATACAGCTTTAAAAGTACTCTGTAAAAGATTTGGAGAAATCTCACTGATTTAACAATACATTATACAGGGCCAACCAAGCTCTTCCCGCAGCAGAAGCTCACCGGGGTTGGATCGTCACAGTGCATAGTGAATTCATGGAGCTGAAACACAAGTCTCCTGCAAACTCTCCTGACAGCGCTTCCTTTAGTGAATAGATCCTTTTTGGAACCACACCTTCAAAGTGTGTTAAAAAGACGTCTAAAGCGGTTCTAGTTGGTATGTTATAGATCTTAAGTGCATATTTGTATTTGTATTTGACTTATTTGACAAACATGGATGCATTGCTAAACGCATTAATTACGAAACATTGTGAGCAGTTAACCTCCAGCATAACCCCTGGATAGAAGGCATGCCGGGTAGATGGGGTCCAGCTGCCCGCAGCATATCGCAGGGAACGACGCGCATTACCATTGGATCTGGCAGGAAGTCGTTTCCTTTGTGGTCACATCTCCTCTCAAACTAATCTTGGCTGAGCTGCAAAACTTCAGGCAATAGGCAAACATTAACATCAGCTTAAGCAGCAGCTCATTAAGATGTTATTTGTTTGGAAGTTTTGGTACATTAAATGTTCTTTATTTTTTTGTTTCTGACTAATGCCCCATCCAGTCCCACGAACGAAAAATGCATATCCAGTTACCTTGTAAAGTAACACCTAAAAAAAAGACGTACCTGGTATCGCCCCTCCAAAGTATATATTTCACGCCGGTTTTGGCCGCTTCTGCTCCATATGAAATCAGCATACCTGGGAACTAGCTAAATAAACGGACCCTGAGACCCCTTATTAGCCATTTAATCCCCCATGGTGGGAATTCTATGTAGTGAATTGTCAGCTCTGATACCCGTCGTAATGGAAACTTGACTTGTCATTATTAAAAGATACACTTGAGTCACCTGCATTCAAGCAGGGATTTCAACCACAACATATTGGTAGCAAAAGCACCCACTGGGAGCCTTAGATATGATCACAGCCGTATAGAATAGAAGGGTGACCCGGAGAATCTGCCTCTTCACCCTTAGACCCTGAAGTTGGTGGAAAAACTCTAGGACTCAAGGTCAAACCCATAAGGTTCCCAGGTATGGAAATCAGTGAATGTTTTGGTTCTCATTACAGTCTCCCTGGACCTCTGTTGCATGAGTGTATCTTTAATTTAAAGATCAAATCATGCAACAGAGAACATAAATACATGATGTCTTATCTTGGGTTCTCCAACAAGAAGATGGCGAGCTTTCTAAACGATCTCTGGAAAGCATCGACAATCACTCCAGCTGCTGACACAGTCCACGTCTGGAAAAGGATCATAGATATCAATCCTGGCACAACTAACCCCCAGAAGGAAATACGAGAAAAAAATCATAATACATGTAATTTATATGTTTTCCCCATTTTGAACAAATTTCGGCTCAAGCTCTCCTTAATGATTGCATTTCTTGTAATATGAGTTTGTTTCCAATGACGTTCCTGTGATCCCCCAATAACAGTCTTCTCTGGGTTAAAAAGCTCTGAAAGTTATTTGAAAATGTCATTTTCTGAACCTGTAAACCTAAATTGAAAAAACAGATTGAATGACTCAGTCCTTGAATAACGGTTGGCACAATTAAGATTAATTACACGCATGCATGCCTCCCAACATCTAAAATGACCAAAGAGGGACAATTGTTTTTTGGCATACTTTGCAACCATACCTCCCAACATTTACGGCCACAGTCCTGCTGTCCCAGGTAGCTGGCCCAGTGTCCTGCATTTGTGAGCTTGGGCCACCTGGAGAGATCCTGTGATCCCCCTGACCAGCCCGGGAAGGTAACAAAACAAAAAACAATGGAGGTCTGTGTTATTGGGATTTGAGTCCCAAAGACTCTATGCTAAAGAAAGTGGAAAGTTGGGAGGTAATGGGTGGCGGGCGCTCTGCCCTTTCCTTTTCTTTTATATATTGTCTCTCTTTCCATGTAGTAGGTACATTTCATTAGAAGAGCTACTGCCTAGCTCAGAATATTCTTACACTATTCTGTGTTGAAGGATACACGTCTGTTATTTCTGCTTTGACTTGCTGAGTATGATGGGAGTTGATGTTTTTAGCTCTGGGGTGTCGATGGTTGCCAATCCTTTACCGAGCCTGGAATGCCCTGAATTCCTGGGTTTATATGACGGATAGAGAGATAGATAAATGACGAAGTGGTGAGACGAGTCCGTGGAATGCGCCCGGGGACATGCGAGGTGTTCCCTGGGACCTCTCTGCCTCTCACCTGTACTTAAGCATCACATGCGCCTACGCCTGAGTCTCGTCCTGCGCTACAAGCTTTTTTACTGGTTTTACAAGCATTTACATGCTGCCTGTGTCAAGCTGGCCAGAGCTTCAAATGAAATCCCAGGACGTGATGTCAGCAGTCTATAGACAAAAGAACACAATGTATACAGTGCTTTATAGGGGGGAACGAAAAAGAATTGTATCCAGAACAAAAAAGAGTTATAAATAAACCGACTTTGTTTTAAATGTAATTCCCCAAATCCCCATCTTGAGAACCCAATATATTATTTAGTAAAATAAAAAAAGCCAACCCAAAATACAAATTTTCTGGACATAAGTGTTGGATCTCTCACTCACAGCCTGTGACATGTACCGTGTACACTATCAGTCTGTCTGTATCTGTCTTGTAACATTGTGGAACAGAACACACTGTGCCTCCAGCAGATAACAGTCGAGACCAGGATTCCATGCGTCGCCGGCTGTACAGTTCTGCTGCCACCTCATCTGTCACCACAATCCTGTCACCACAGCATGCCACCCCTGCCACCACTCGTACCCGGATCGCGCGATGCCATAGTCTTACCAGCTGGATCCTCAGTTACTGCCCATATGTGGCATATGTAAAGAAGAAGAACAATTAAGTGTTATTATTACGCATGTTCTTCAATTCATGAACCAAGGTGATCCGGAGTCCTATTTTTCAGGAGACGGTCAACTGATTGAGACTCCATTCTAATAATCCCCATTATTTCATTCAAATTAGACCTCCTCCACGTGGTTATTACTGAGCCAGCGCTGGAGCAGAATAACATTATTATTATTACCGGTATTATCTTTTATTTATATAGCGCCAACAATTTACTCATTGCTTAACATAATTACCTATATCACGTGCAATCAGACGTGTTTGGCCGAAAACATCTTCCACATGTAAAATAACTGGGAACATGCCAAGGGCAAAATGCATATTTGAGGATTGTTCAGAACCCCATCATGCATTTACAGGGGGGGCACCGTGGAAATTTAAAGGAACCTCTCAGTTATCATATGCATTAAAGCGCATATAATTGCTGGAGGGTCCCTCTGTTGGTTCCCCATCTAAAGATAAGATGTACGGTAGGATGACGTGGATTCTCATACAGATTTCTTAAATGAATGACCAGTGGACGTGTTCTCTGTGGCTTGCTGCACATGAACATAAATCCGTGTCTTGTCTTAGAGACGCAGGTTTCGTCAATCTTTTGGGGATGCTTAATACACCCAGAAGCCCCCCTGGAATGAATGTAGCGGCGAGGATGCGCCAAGCTGTTATACGTTACCGATAAACAAACATCTGGTGTGTTGCGCAGCGTGAATGCGGCTGTAGTAAGCTTGTTTACGAACAACCGTCTCAGAGCAAGAAGGAGCTCCTGACAGCCAAAAACACCAAGAGCGAGTGCTTCCTCAATACAGTAGCACTCTTTGCACCTTTAAGATGTGTTCTTCCCTCCTCCAAAGCATTCTCGCTGTTTTCCTTAGAAGGATAAGTTCTCTCCCTCCTCTCCCCACCCCCTTATTTATGTCTCATAGCTTCTGGTTAGACTTGCTGCTGCCAGAACAACACGGGGACGGAGAGAGGAGCCGGGATCGTGGCAGAAGACAGCCGGGTCCCCGCACGCTGGTGCAGGACGCAGACGCGCTCCTTAGCATGCCCCGTCGCTCTGATGCTTGAGTGCCACTGATGCACTTGACAAGGCAGCTGCTGGTGTCTTCACAAGTCGAGGATCCCAGGAACATCTGGTGAGCTGAATACTTAAATAGACAGATGCTTTGAAGCCACAAGCTTCATCTCCACTCTTTGTCTGCACTGACTGGATAGCCATCTGGTTTTCAGTGCCAGTGAGGATGGATCTATGTATCTACTGAACGATAAAATATTTAGAATGTCATCTGAAAGGTTAGTCAATAACATATTAAATTATTAATTGATCTGATCTAATTTTTTTATATTTTTGATTTATGATGTATAAATATATATTATATTTCTAACATAATGTTATAATAAATGTTATGTTATTCAGGTGACAAATGCTGGTTATGCCAGGTAATAAGTAGTTAATGATTGGGGTTAGGGTTTGGTGTAGTTTTACGTGTTTTTTCTCGATTAGATATAAACTCTACAGAGAAAGCATTGTTTTGCGTTCCATGATGGCTGGGTATAATGGGAATTGTAGTCCACGGTAGCTGGAATCATTGAACCGTATGTGATTTTACCTAGATAATCTGAGATTAGTAGTAAAAAACATTCAACCACCGGCACACCGCAGAACAGAGGATCTCCCTGCGCTCATATAAATGAATAGCCCATCTATTATTAATCCTTAAAAATTGGCACAGCGGGAGGATAAAAAACACCCAACGCGTTTCACGCTAACTGCAGTTAATCACAAAAAATGACCAAATATTGGATTTCTACACCTGTCATCCATTTATAACATTTTTGTTAATCTCAGTGTCTGATAAAATCTAGACAATTATTCCTAGTAATACAATCCATGTGCGAGTGAGACGAAGGATTGTTATCGTTGGATTATATGGGATTGTAAAATATAATGGTTTTTGACTAAACCCACAGAAGAATTCCATCCTACTTTACAGATCAAAAGTCAGGAGGATTTCAAACCACCCACATCCGGACTATCAGAATTTAAACCAAATTTATTAGAAACAGAGATGATGCAGAGGAGCCAAAATTCCATCGACTTCACATCTTTTACACCCTTTACAGTCTGGTTTAGGATTTATTATCAATAATAATCTGTTTTAATTAACGGAGCTAAACTGTTTCTATGATTTTATTCCCTTTTTTAAGGAATATAAATGTTTAAAAGAAAATGTAGTCCGTACAGAACCTCAAGACTGAATTAGGAAGTATTTTAGTTTAACCCATTGCTTTCTGTAACACAACCATCCAGGGACCAGGGGGATAGGATTGGGTACCTTACAGAATAAGTATTTGGTGCAGAGCAGCCCAAACCACATTCCACATACAACACGCATTATTCAGTGCCTTCTAACACACATTCACTAGAAGGGACAACAGAGGAACGTTAATACAAAAAAAAAGCACAAAAAGGATCCACTGATGGTGTACATGCAGCTTTATCATTCTAGGCACCCTGGTGGCAATCAGGGCTGTAACTTCCATGGGGCAGGAGGGACAGCTGCCCCAGGTGCCACAATGTGAGGGGACACTATACAGTCACCCAAGAACAATGCCTCTATGCCTCCATGTTTGACACCAGCCCAGGACGCAACCTCTGACCTTGCCCCAGCCACCAAGATTTCTAGTTATGGTTCTGCTCAAAAACTGTACCGGGTCAGGTGGGACTTCTCATGAATGCCATGAAGATGCCTTTTCTCCTGCCAGCTTAATCATAAATATTATATATGTGTATATTTTACAGCATAATACCGGGTACAATACATTCTCTCATCTAAGTCTAATTTAAGTAATCTACAGACATCTAAATCGAATCATCTGGCATGTCTCCATTTATGTTTCAGTAGTGTACCCCTCTCTCACATCCCGCACCCCAATCATGTGAAATCCATACTAAGCATTCTTCAATTTATTTACCAGTCCAGATGGTGTGTTATGCCCAATATCATAATCATCCTGGAGAAATTAGCCAAAACAACAAACAAAAGTAGCATCATGAGTAAAATGGACAAAATAAAAAAAGAAAGATAATAAACCACGAAAGAAGTGTTGGCAGATTTTAAATAAACACTTTGAGAATTTTCCCAGAGCACGGACAGTCCTGAAATAGCTTTCCATAACAGCAGAGCCATTGGAGATGGATGCTTCACATTTAAATATACAGTTTATTTTAGGTGACATGGTGCATTTAAAGGCTAGAGGCCATACCAAGCTATGTTACATAGAAAGACTTTTTCCATGGCGTGTCCTAAGCAAGAATGTATTATGTGTTGTATGATTTTGTGTTTTCAGACGTGATCACTTATGCAGATAGTTTATTATAAAATAATAGTTTTCATAATTAGAGAATCATTTCTTTTATAAAGCCTAGACGCGTTGTGTTAAGCTTAGTCATTTTTACAAAATAATTCTGTGCCAAAGTGGCATAATGTGAAGCAATTATCGTGAAAATCAATGTTGGTTGCTCCACATTTCGATTTCTCCATCAGATCAGGTGTTTAGAAATATGGCAAGCTGAGTCTCGGTGTTTTCAAATAATGTTATAAACCCCACAAAAAATCAAGGTGGTCAAAACACAATGATTTCTTAAGAAAACCAAAACAAAACAATGACTAATCTTATATAAGTTTAATGGGAGGATTGGCATTGTACATTCAGGGTATGATCAGGTCTGTGCCAGGACAGCCCTCCCAAAATCCTATATTAATGAAATCTGCTCAAGCAAACATGTTTGTCGATTATCAATGGACGCTTTTATAGACAAAAATAACTGGGGCCAACACCATCATAGGCAAATTATTTAATTTTACCCAAACTGGAAAAAAATAATTTTATACTCTGATGATACCAGTTTTATGACTCGAGGCGTCACAACCCATTCCATGTATCCCAAGGCTTACAGGGAAACTAAATCTTTTTTAAGGCTTTGTAGGAGGGCCATAGACGCAAGGGAAAAGAATTGGACTGTAGATGAATGTTGGATTTGGTTAAGCCCCTCTCCTTTTATCTCTTGCCCCTTGAAACAATAAACCCTAGGCACAGGTCTAGTCTGTCCCTGGCCATAAGCAGATCATATGGTAGCAGGGCCCGACTGGCACTTTAAGGCCAGCAGCTGCCCGATGACGTAGTTGCGGCACACAGCTGGATATGTGTGGCTGTACTCCACTGAAGAGCAGATCGGGTATGTGTGGTGCTATCTGCTAGTGGCCCACTGGGCATTTGCCTGGGGTGTGTGATGGCTAGTCTGGGCCTATATAGTAGCACCGTATTGTCATTTACATGTTACGGTGTTGTAGGAATGATTATTTGATGTGATCATAAAAAGCTGGCGTCCATAGTATTCTAATCCGTCCTTTGTTCTTCTTCTTTAGGTTGCAGTAGAAATTTCCCCTCTAAATACATTCTTCAGCACACGGCATATCACCATAGCTGCGTAATCCACCAGTGGGATCACTGCAGACACACATCACTCCCCATCTTCCCTGACTGTGAATGGAGATCTCTGTTTACACCAGGATTGCCTGATCTCCTCATTCCTGATTCTCTCAGGATGGAGATGCTAAGACGCTCTTCTGTGTTTGCCGCTGAAGTTCTTGAGGCTTTTGACAGATCTCCCACTGATAAGGAACTAGTATCGCAGGGAAAGGCTCTTTGCAGAGACTTTATTCAAGCTCGGCTTCAGCGAGCAGGTCTGGGATGGAACAAACCAGAGCATGGAATCTCCTCCACGGCCGGTGGACGCATGGCTGAAGTATCCGCCATCTTCCTGCGACTAGGTAAGTATTTGTTGATTAAAACATTTGGATAAAATATTTGTACCTCTGTATCACAGGCAACAAAGCCATTGTGATCAGACATATGTATTTAGAGTGACAAGTTATTCCAGGAGCAAAATTCCATGCACACGCAGACAGCGCTGCCCTGGCCACCACATTGTGGTGCATCCACAACACTTAAACTACACATATGCACTTTTTAGCTTTCTAGAATCTACAGTTTGAGTTTAGGCAGGGAGCTGAATACCAAAATGCACTTTTCACTATTATTAATCAAAAACTAAAGGTTCAGGCTGGCTATTGCCCCCCACACACCATGACAAGACCCTCTTCCAATAACATTGTGATCATATACAATAAATACAGCATAGGTGATATAATGCTATTAAAAGGCCTTCTTTAAATGGTTTCCATCTGAAGAAGAGGCCTCTAAGGTCCTGAAAGCCTACGTGACTCTACATCTTTTCTGTGATGGCCCAACAAAATGTATCACCTTTGACGAGACTTCATTTCCTTTTGGATAGATACAGACCAATGTCAGTTTTTCTTACCTGACCAGTGCGACGTTCAGACTTATGTCTGTTCTACTGACATAAGTATTGCAGAAATATCCCTTGCATTCTCTTAATGTGTATGTGAGCGTCTCCAATAAACATGCCAGTTTTGCACAATACAGATAAGAAACCCGAATGACAAGTGGTTTGCTTGTCAACAGCTTCAGGACCATGATAAGTGAATTCAGGATGTGCGCCCTCGATGCCTGCAGCTAGCTCTGGGGTGTAACGTTCTGAAGCTCTGGAATTTGCCAAGAAGAATAAGTTATCAAGACATCTGATGTCTATGAAAGATACATGAAACAGGATTTTGACAATCCTACTCCTCTGTCGGAACTCCAGGGACTGCCCTTTAATTGCAAGTGCGCAGATATGGACTTCAAAACCACAATGCTGGTTGACGACCATGGGCTGTAGTCCACGATGAGTGGAGAGCTGCCTGTTGATTACCTTTGTTCTATGGAAAACTACAGAGGAGAAAAAGAATACCATATTTAATAAATATCAATAAAGGAAAGTGCTTTGCTGTATTAACATAGGTTGGTGTAAGAAGACACGTAATGTACAATGAGTATGATGTTTGGTGCATTTTGTTTGCGTGTTATGTGTGTGGAAAGCTAGATTATGTTTGTGTTGCTGCATTGCAGGGGATGAATTGGAATACATGAGACCGGCTGTGTACAGAAACATCGCCCGGCAGCTGAACATCTCTCTCGCCTCTGAGACGGTGCTGTCTGATGCATTCCTGGCCGTAGCAGCCGAGATATTCACAGCAGGTAGAGAACATGATGGTACAAGTGCCACCTTCCACAATGCGATGTGAATTATGAGCATTCGGAAACTCGTACAGCTGTGATTAACCCCGTGATGCCCGAGTGACAAACGGCTGGTCGTGGCATTGGGTTTTTGTAACTAAAAGGAGTTCTATGTTCAATTATCAGTTCCTCATTGCAAATAAATAAAAATAAAAGTGTATCATGACAGACTCAAAGAGTTAAAGATCTGAAGCTGATACAAGCTGGCTGAAGCTCTTGTGCTTTGCAGGTATCACATGGGGGAAGGTGGTGTCCCTGTATTCTGTGGCGGCGGGTCTAGCCGTGGACTGTGTAAAACAATCCCAACCAGCGCTGGTTCTGACAATAGTGGATTGCCTGGGAGAGTTTATACGTAAGACGCTTGTCACTTGGTTGAAGAGGAGAGGAGGATGGGTAAGTACATTGCTGATGCTATATGACAATATAGGATGATGCCATATAAAATCAATAAATAATAAATACAAAATAAAATAAATATTAAATAATATTTGTCAGCACATTTACACTCAGAACACAGTAACCCCATGGCAGTATATCCAGTTATACCCAGGTGTAGTCTGTAGTCCACAGTCTGAATTTTTAAAAAATTCTTAGCGTATAAGGGTGTCTCATTATATAATGTAAACTTTGTGCCAGCAACCTGACAAGTCACCTTATGGCAACCAGTAGCCCTTTTATTATGCCACGTATGGCATTCTCATTCTGGCTATCATTCGTCTTCTAGCCTCCCACACCAATCTGTTGCTGACTTTGTGTGACCATTCTGTGTGTTACGTTGGTTCCACTCCTTATTAACCCAGATGCCAGCATGAAACCGAGTGCCTTAAGTAGCAGGGGATGTTAAACAATCAGATAATTCTCTGACATGTATTCCAAGGCCCAACATTTCTTTAATTGGTTACTACACATTATTAATGCCCACCCGTATGTAGTCTGGCATCGACACATCCAATGCTCACCTTCCAGTTACCTTTTATTTCTAATGTATAGATACCCCAAAATCATATGGAGACAGAATCACAAGACATTGAATTGAAGAATTCTAAATTCAAGCAAATCTTAACCTGGATTAAGAGCCTCTGACGTAGTCTAAATACCAAGAATTTGTTGCTAATATAAGCCCTGTTCTCTGGCTTTACTCCATGGTAATTTCATGATGACTTGGCTCCAGTCGCTATGCCGGTCACAGGGAATCATTTAAAGCTGCATTCATAAAGTTTAGAAGTGTAATCTTTTCTCATGAATGGACAGTATTCCATCATCCTTTATTTGTGTTTCTAGAATTTCATTGTTGAGGGACAGTCATCAGATTAAAGGGTGTTTAACCATCGCAATCTTTAACAACTCATCTAATTTCATTACATATCTATGTATATATACTGTATGTATTTGTTAAATCCTCTAATGTACTTAAATGTTTGCAAAGTACAGGAGGGAAGTGGTACAAGATAATGGATGGAATGTATGGAATAGGCATAAAGCTATCCTAAATCTAAGACAAAATCAAGGACCAATTAAGGTCTGTGTCTTCTCAAAAAATGGCTGAAAAGTTCTTATCTTCCAGGCACACAATAGAAGCCAGAGTAGTTCTAAAACGAGTAGTTCTAAAATGAGATCACATCACCAAGTGTCAATGCAGAAATCACCTTGATCTGAGTAGATAGTATTTTCTTGTACATAATTACATAGAACAGAGTTTCTCATTGCCAGTCCTTGTGTAGTGTACGCTGCATCTATGATATGACCTTTGGTGGCTCATTAATTCGGACCGGGCTGAAGGGCAGACATGAATTGTAAATCATGAATGTATTGCCTATTAGAGGTGACTAATGACCTACGAAAAATTTTTTTAGAAGGTTAACCTGCTTCACCTACTATCTCCTAATTAATTTGAATTGTTGGAGAAAACTCTAGGCATTGTTCTAAAGAAGCTGACACTTGTCGGGGAAGCTGTTAATCCAGCAGGTCATCTGTTACATACAAAAATAGGTCACAAGGAGTTTGAGAAAGATCATAAGAATTTGGTGTTTTTAGTAGTTTTGTGTATTGTACACTCTAATTTGCTCTTTGCTTTGCAGACTGATGTCACAAAGTGTGTCGTAACCTCGGATCCCGGCCTTCACTCCCATTGGCTGGTGTCCAGCGCATGCAACGTCGGTCACTTCTTGAAGGCGGTAATTTGCTTCCTGCTCCGTGAACGATAACAAGCTGTTTTGGGGAAATGGCCAGATGCCATCTATAACGTCAGTGCTAGCTCTGAAAACCTTTCACTGCTGGACTGTGGATAATTCGAATAGCCTCCTTCTTTAAACCATGTTTAAGCCTGAATGACGTCTATCGACAGTCTCCATGGCGATTTTAAACAGGTTGCCGTCGTGCATCAGAACGTGAAACAGAATTGTGCTACTCTTTTCGTCTGATAACAGGTCCGCTATTTCATCTATCAAGAGAAAGTTGTGACGCTGCTATTACCAGCACAACATTGCTTGCTCCTCGGAGCTCTGCTGACCCGGCAGGACGTGAACCATGACATTTCCCGTACTTTCAATGGACAGACGCATTGGTCACAGGTGGATCTTTGAACTCAGCCGTGGCTCCTCCATGTCCTAAAATAATACTGGTTCCATCATTATCCTTCCACAGTCTGTATCTTGATCTGAATGGCACCCATTTTGCCATCATGATATAATTTAAGGCGGAATACTAAGGCGTAACATTCCCCTGACACTTTTCCATACTTCTAAATATAGTTTTTCTTTTTCTTTTGGGGCAATTTGTATGATTTTGGTTTTTTAAAAAAAAAAAAAGCCAGAGGAAGTGTAAAATGAAAAAGAACAGCATACAGGTTAAGGGAACAGGCATTTCGATCAAATGGGCCAGTCCTACATCTTAGACAAAATATGCCACTGGACATGGCTACAAGGTCAGTAGTAACACACGAATGTGCACCCAATGTTCCAGACACACACACTGCCAACAGCTTTACTCTTTGCACAACAGGGGGAATTTAAAATTACCAGTAATGTTAAAATAAGCAATATAGATGTGGAAGATATATGGAAGAGGCCCCCTGCTCCTACCATCTACTGTGATACCCAATGAGTAAGCCAGGTCTACTGTAGTCTGCTTTATGTGTACTAATGTATATATTTATGTAGCAGCATGCATAGCAACAAAGTCCAAGATGGGTTCTTTGTAATGAAATTGTAAAGAAACATTAATGTGCACAGTAAAGGCAGCGTTCATTGAAGAACCAAACTTGTGTGGTTTTCCATCAGTTTGAACAAACTAAAATATTGAGTAATACATATGGAAATGTGGGATCAGTATAGTTACTGTCATCAAGTTGGTTATGTTTTGGCATTCTAGGTCACAGAAGATGTATTCTGTGCTAAGTGCTAAATAGAGCAGACAACAGAAACATTCACTGGTTTCCATAAGGATTGTTCCACACAGGCCAGGACAAACCATCTGGCAAACCAGACAAATGGTTTTAAATTTCTTTATGAAGCTACGGTAAAAGAACGCACTCTGAACAATAGCTGGGCCGAAGTCAAGGGCCAGACTCGCTGAAATCTTCAAGGAGGAATGGTTGCCAAAACGCTCAAGCACCCTTCCCACCATGTGACCACTAAGAACTGCGACGAAAATCAAATCCACACGTGCACAACACAACAAGAGAGCATGAGACTGGCATGCTATATCCAGCCTCACCACCGGCTATAGGCCAGGGCATATTTATGTAAGAGATAAACAAAAAAAGTGTGATCTTTGAGGGAATGGTCAAGATGGATTCTAGTGCACTTGTCAACTCAAACCTATGAGTGAAAGTGCCCCTGCGGAAACAAACATGTGGTAAGTGGCCACTTAATGTTAATATCACAAGTGCAGCAGATCTGGTCCTTCCCGTGTGGCTATGGGCTTTATATAAGTTACTTTTCCTGCTGCTAGCCTTAAAGTGCCAGGGCCATTTCAAATCTCTGGTCTGGACCTCGTGTCACATATTCGGACTTGTCCAGAATTGCCATTTATACATAAGGCCCTGTATGTGTTTCCAAAATAGTAGTCCTCCATAACTACCATATTTGCTCGATTATAAGACAAGGTTTTTTTCAGAGCAAATGCTCTGAAAAATACCCGCCTTATAACCGGGTCGTCTTATAATCAGACCTCAAATAGGTCTGACTATGAGACTAAGATCCAGATCCCCTGCAACTCTGCAGGAGACCTGGATCCTCCTGCCGGTGAGGGGAACTCTGATCTCTGACAGCTGGGGAAGGTTACACATCGGGGACTCAGAAGCACCGGTAAGTTTTTTTTGGGGGGTGTTAAATGGGGGGCATAAGGCATTTCTGTAGGCAGAGTGCTCTATGAAATGCCTTTTAACCCCCTTAATGCAACTCTGCCTCAAGAAATGCCTTTTAACCCTCTATACGCCACTCTGCCTCCTGAAATGCCTTTTAACCCCTTAAATGCCAGAGTTGCATATATGGGTATAAGGCATTTCTGGAGGCAGTGTGGAAAATAGGGGGTCACAAGGCACATAATGGGGCACAGTGGCACATAGAGGGTTAAAAGGCATATGGGGCACAGTGGCATTTAGAGGGTTTAAGGCATTTATAGGGCAGAGTGACAAGCCTGGGGGCAGATGTGGATAACTGGGGGGGCAGGTTGGAAAATAAAAGGAATTAAAACCAAAATATTTTTCTGAATCATAGCTTTTATTAAAAAAAATAGTTTACATGAATTAACATTTACTGGTAAAACTTTTTTCCTATAGGGTCGTCTTACATTCGGGCTTTTTCTTTTTTTCCTAAATTTATATTCAGATTTTGGGGTGTCGTCTTATATATCAGGGTCGTCTTATAATCAAGCAAATGCGGTATTCTGTGATTCAGCCTCACATGGCCCTTTTTCCTCAGAATTGTTGTTTGACTAAAGGGATCTCCATAACCAAAACATGTTAATTCACTAAGCTGCTTATGGTTCTCAGTAATCGTCAATGGGCTTTTCAGTTTTAATGGAAATCTGTTAATCATCACACAGTATAAAAAGGAGTCATTGACTTAAAAAGCTTTAAGTCAAAGTGGATTTAGTTTTAGAATTAAAGAAAAAAAAATAGTAACATTGAAAAAAAAAACCCGCCAACACAGTTAAAAGGTTCGGTCATGTGCAGGAATCACAGAGGCAAATAGCATATATCTCATAGGTGTCCATTCGATGAAACAAGTGTTTCTCTGCCAGATTTGTGCCATGCATGTGGGCCAAATGGTGCACTCTAGTTAACAGGGATTGGGGTAGACAATTGAAAAGCAGTAGGGGACAAGACTATCAAGCATTATCAAAGCATACAGGGTACGACAAAAAGGGTGAGACTAGCTCAGCCGAGAACACTAAAATAGCATGCTCTACGCTGAGATCAAGATAGTCTTGGATTTTAGCTCAAAAGCACAATTTCAGAGGAGGTGCAGAAGAGGTCCTCTCCCGGGCCATCGACGGTAAGGTGCGGCTGGGATCCCTCTGAGCAAGTAAGTCATGAAATACCATAAATACAAGAAGTGGCTGAAGAGTCATCACAGTACGTGGCCTAGCATGCCATCTTTCACAAATAGACTGTAAGATGCACAAGCAGGGTGTCCTTTTTGTGTACCTGTACATTTTAAATGTTGTCTCATTTAATGTTGTCATTTAAAATTGTTGTATTCCGACTTATAGCACTACAGAATCTGCTGGCGCTCTATAGTTTGTTTATTGGTTCCAAACATATATGGTATGCATTATAGTTTTGTGTTTTTAGTTGAATGCACATTTAACTTCATTGTGTATACTAGGATGTTCAGATATCATACATGTAATTGGCTGCTGTCACTCACATTGATTTCAATTCATTAGAAAGGGAATTCTACTGAGTCGGTGCAAGAAGCATACTGAATTATGCCAGGGGTGAGAAAGTGCCAATCCGCCTCTGCTCCTCAAACTCAATCAATCCAGCACTCCCCCCCCCCACACACACTTAGTAGAGGCAGCTGGGGAGCAGTTAAATGAAACTGTCTCATTTTCAAACACTTGCAATGATTTCCATGCAAAACATACGGTATTCCAATATGCATTTAACCTGAAAATAGAGCTGGAGTGCACCAGAAGCCTTGCGTTTACATTTAAATATAAAAGCATGTTCCGGAAGCAGGGATAAAGAGGTTAGTCACAACACCTGGACTTACCTCTTTATCTCTCCCAATGTTACGTGACCCTGCAGGGGTAGCACGGCAGCCCCACAGTGGGGCAAGCGACCTGTGTGTATGTTACTGTCTTTCTGGGTATATTAGTGTCTGTCTGGGAATGTTTGTCTGGGTATATTAGTGTGTCTATGTTAGTGTGTCTGTCTGCGTATGTTAGAACAGGTGTCTGGGTATGTTAGAATGTGAACATGTGTGTTTGGGTATGTGAGCATGTGTCTTTGGTTATGTTTGTGTGGGTCTATATGTTAGTGTGTGTGTGCATGTGTGTTAGTGTAAAGTGTCTGGGTGTGTTAATGTTGAGTGTCTAGTTGTATAGGTGTGAGTGTCTAGTTGTATAGGTGTGAGTGTCTGTGCGTTAGTGCGAGCATCTAGGAGTGTGTTGGTGCGAGCATCTAGGTGTGTGTTAGTGCGAGCATCTAGGTGTGTGTTAGTGTAAGTGCCCCTCCCGACGTCAGGGTCTGGACCCGCCCTTGATATGTAATATATGCTTACAGACATGTGTAGACACAGGAATAGGATTCTGTGACGTATTGTTATGTGCACAGGCAATTAATGAGTTACACAATGTACTTAGTGTGCTTGCTGTAAGGAGCCTGGCCGTTATGTCAAAGGATTGATAATTATTCATTGGTATGCAAGTTCCTGGTAAAATAAATGCTTTTATTAAGACACGCCTGAACAGTTATCAGCTTGTGAATTTAATAAGGTCAAGTAAACTTTTGAGGTATCATTTCTACACCTTGGCTGGGGCTTTTTAGGAAGACAACCTTCTGTATGTGACATGCAGATGAGGAGCCAATGGCTGTGTGCTGGTTGCCATGGAGACTGTTTGCACCAGCTTTCCTTCAGAAGTCAGTCGGAAGTTCCGAGAGATCTGTAAATCAAAAAACATGACTTAGAGTGTGCTATAGGACTCATATTCAAGTGTGAATGTTAATAAACAAATAACTCCAAAACTTTGCAGGTCTCACAGCACTAACTGTCTACTTGACCCCAAAATAATTACATGCCCAGTACCATGGCCATCGACTGGCCGACCGGCCAACCAGGCAAACGCATGGTGGCCTGGTGCTCGATTGCATGGGTCTCTTACTTTTGTTGCCACTCACACAACAGACCCAGCACTATAATGTGTGACCAAGAGCTGGATACGCGTGGCCGCACGATGAGCAAGTGTAACATTGTAGCGTACATCCATGCATATGTCATTTAGTGGCTGCTGACCTTAAAGTGCCTGGTCTGCTTTTCTTCCTCAGTCTGGCCCTCTCTGTACCCACCCTTTAGCATAGAAGATATACAGTAGATCAGTGATAGACGGATGATATGTGTAACTAATACAGAACATTAACCTGTGTACTATAAGCCTTACTTGTTGGTAACTGGGTTTGATATGGACATTCCAGAGCATCCAAGAGGCTTGCAGAGCTGCATTTTTTTAGATAATGAGCAGTCATCCCCATCATCAAATGGCATGGCTGTTCCTTTAAGACTAATAGCTCCATTATGGTATTTGTAATATTGTAATTGTATTGTAATAAGTTGTCATCTGTGCTCATTAAACAAATACCTGGGAACACGGAGAAGCACCGCTTCTCCAGGTCACCACAGAGAAACTCTGGGTAGTGGGAGCTGCATGCCCCACTCCCCGCCCACCACAGCATTTTCCTGTGTGTATGGGCTAGTCCTGCCCACAGATGCCAGCAGCACCGCTTACCCACATCCCAAAAAAAAGGAGGGGTCTGGGTAGCTGTAGCCTGGATGTTCCATGGTATGATTATTCTGCAATCTGGAATATGCTGGAACGATGCAAAGCAAATAATAATAAAAAAATATGTTTTATTTGGCGTGTAGGGTATAAGTAACACTAAACAGCCCATGAGGGAATGGGTTCACTTACCTGCTCGACATAAGGTTCCTTGGCAAAGCTTATCCTGTTGAGTGAGAGTGAAGTCAAAGTGAGCTGTTCTCCTTGAACTTCCCCTTCCTCTATCTCCACAACACCTGAGTAAAGACAAATCAGAGAGAAACTGTACTGTATCACCCTCCTTACAACCACTCGTATATGTACAATATGTACAGTACTTCACTGATCAGAAACGGTATATAGATATCACCATATATTCAGGGACAAATTAAAAAGTACTCGAACTTAGAGGTGTAAAATAAATTTTGGACACAGATTATTAACAAATAGAGTATTCAATGCAAGAATAAGCAATACATATCACAAAAGATCCCTAGGTCCTGGAGTTGAAAATATCACCCAAAGAAGAAAAGTTTCAGCTCACCTAGTCTGCTTTTTATTTTTTTGCTCCAGAAGCAGGACTGATATATATATATATACACACACACAGGCGTCAGAGAGGCTTCCCTTTAAAGTCATGCATATGTTTGATCTTGAACCTCACAACATCTAAGGCCAGCCAAATTAAAATGTGTCTACAATGTACATTGGGCCTGTTTTGCTTGTATATACAGGACACATTATATTACCGTACCTATATTTTGGGCACATATAAAAGCAACTTGGCTGGTGCCAGGCTTGATTCGGATAAATCCACACTCTCTGTGCAATGCCTTCCCTGTCTCAGGATCAGAAGCACAAGACCTGCGCAAAATGTAAAACAAATCCATAAATCCAAAGTGGCTTCTATGTACACTTCATATTGGCCCAATTAATACTTTACTGTACTTTCTTATAGTCTCATAAGCTTTAACTTTGCTCTACGGACCTCAATAGTATATGCAGCTAACTGAATAAAAGCTGCTGCTTGCAATCCATATGTTAACAATAATAAGACTACAAATCAATGTGCGTCCACGTAACAAAGTTTGGTGCTCATGTTTAATTTCTGTTCTAAGAGTTTGGTTGTTCCCCTTTTGTTAAGTTACTGTTACTCTTTAGTTCTGGCTTTCATGAAACGTGAGTAGAAGGGGGATCATATCAGGGCCGGGACATGGACTATATACACTCACTGGCCATTTTATTAGGTACACCTTGCTAGTATGGGGTTGGACCCCCTTTTGCCTTCAGAGCTGCCTTCATTCTTAGTGGGATACTTTCTACAAGGTGCCGGAAACATTCAGTTGGTAATAAGAGGCCCAAACTGTGCCAATAAAATGTCCCCATACCATTACACCACCAGCTTGAACCGTTGATGCAAGGCAGGATGGATCCATGCTTTCATGTTGTCTGACCCTGCCATCTGAATGTCGCAGCTGGAATAGAGACTCATCAGACCAGGCAACGTTCTTCCAATCTTCCATTGCCCAATTTTGGTGAGCCTGTGTGAATTGTAGCTTCAGTTTCCTGTTCTTAGCTGACAGGAGTGGCACTCGGTGTGGTCTTCTGCTGCTGTAGCCCATCTGCTTCAAGGTTCGATGTGTTGCGTGTTCCGAGATGGTATTCTGCATTCCTCGGTTGTATCGAGTGATTATTTGAGTTCCTGTTGCCTTTCTGTCATCTTGAACCAGTCTGCCCATTCTCCTCTGACCTCTTACATTAACAAGGTATTTTCGTCCACACAAATGCTGCTCACTGGATATTTTCTCTTTTTCTGACCATTCTCTGTAAACCCTAGAGATGTTTGTGCGTGAAAATCCCTGTAGATCAGCAGATTCTGAAATACTCAGACCAGCCCGTCTGGTACCAACAACCATGCCACGTTCAAAGTCACTTAAACCCCCTTTCTTCCCCATTATAATGCTCTGTTTGACCTTCAGCAAGTTGTCTTGACCACGTCTACATGCCTAAATGCATTGAGTTGCTGCCATGTGATTGGCTGATTAGCTATTTGTGTTAACAAGCAATTGAACATGTGTACCTAATAAAGTGGCCTGTGACTGTATATTCCAGTTCTGCTGCTTTAAACAGTTAAGGATATCTGTAAAGGTTTTGCTAGTTGAAATACAGAAGTACAGGCTTTAGGTTAATTAAATAAGAATCTCTATTGTATCTTACAATGAACTCATAGATACTGCACGAATTGATGGTCCTGTAATACATAACAGAGTGCTGTTTGGTTTGAACTATTCTTCACTCACGTGAAATTCAGCATAGGCTGTCCCACGTGAGAGATGACCAGTTCCTCCTTGTAGCGGAATGGTGAAATAGTGGGAAACTCTCCTTCGCCAGCTGGTTCCGATACCCAGGATCCCAACATCCACGCCAGAGGGACAACAGCAGGGTTCAAAGGTGTCTGGCCTGCAAACCAGGAGGCACAAATGAAGACATTAAAAGGCTATAAAGGAAATTGTTCACACACTATATGGCCATATAGTACTTAGCCCACTACTACAACAAAGTAACCCAATTTTGTCCTATGTTATCCTTACATGACTATAGTGTGACATGATCCCCAACATTTATGCCTTAGACCCCAAATTTAAATGTATGGTTTTTCAGGGTGTACTAAATTTACAGTAGAATAAATACAAACACATTTCTGACTTTTGTCCCACATATATACATATATATACACACACACACACACACAGATCATGCCACCGGTTCACCGCTCTTCCTTCCTTGCACTACATTTGATACGTACTGACCACTTCAGACCGGGAACACCCCACAAGAGCTGCAGTTTTAGAGATGCTCTGACCCTGGTTTTCTAGTCATCACAATTTGGCCCTTGCCAAAGTCACTCAGACCCTTTTTTCCTGCTTCTAATTCGAAATGTTCACTTACTGCCTAAAATATCCCGTCCACTGAAATGTGCCATGATAACAAGATTATCAGTGTTATTCACTTCACCTGTCAGTGGTGATCAGTGTGTATGTGTATATATGTACATAAGATGAACAGCCGGTCAACACAGTGAATGGTACTTCTTTGACGGAGCGCCGGCATCACATGACCTTCCGGCAAATAGGGGGTTAAAAGGCATATCTGGGAGGCAGAGGGGCATATAGGGGGTATATGGTATATCTGGGGGGCAGAGTGGCAAATACAAACAAAAAAAACATGGGGTAGTCTTATATTCAGGCTTTTTCTTTTTTTGAATTAATACTCAAATTTTGGGGGGTCATCTTATAATTGTTTTTTGTAATTTGATTTTTATTGGGTTTTTACTCGTGTTCACTTGGTTTCAAATTGTCAGTTACAGGAATACACAATAGTCAGTAACGAGCCATACATAGTGAAAGTATGATATACAGTATCCCGTTTACGTATCCATAACAATATCAATAATACATACAGCCAAATTTCCTTTGTAGGACAAAAACGCATTCATTGACCTTGCATGACTTATCTAGAGGTATTACACATTAATATAATCCAGCTGTATAAATGTAGGAAGAAGTATAGCGCAGTTGACCATTGTGTAAATGTATAGTGAACTCTCGAGGAGCATCTGGAAAATACCGTCACATGATGTTATTCTGCACTATACGGAGCAATTAAGGAGGAACTATGAAAACGTATAAACTACAGGTCGCACTGGTCAGGCTCAGCTCTATATTTGAGAAGGTAAATTTCTCGGGCATCTCTGAAATAGTATAGAAATGAAAACACGCACATGCTAATTACATACCTTTAGCACTTAGTGTTTTTTACAGGTGTGATACATATGATACTACTTAATTGGGTCATCTTATAATTGAGCAAATGCGGTATACCTTAACCCATACAAACCAACATTTGGCAGGTATGCTTAACTTCTTCAGAAACAGGGATTGTTGGTACCTTAAGTCCCAGAGCTATTTTGCCATTTTTACCATACTATGCGGATTTAATTCCCATTTTCAGTGTTTGATGTACCCACACAAATTGCACATCCTTTTCTTCAGAACAAATAGGGCTTTTGTTTGAAACCATAGAAACATGCAAAAAAATAAATAATAGGGAGTGCTAGTATGCAAAAAAATACAAAACAAAAAACTTTAGGTCACCCTTTTGAACAATGACTGAATTTAGGTTCGGCAACATCCCCTGGTTACAGACATACACCACACAATATATATATATATATATTTATGTTTTATCCCTTACATAGTACCCTATAGGGTGTATTTTTAATAGTCATGACTTAATGAATTTGGGGGTAGTGAACGAGGGCAGGGGGTTATACTTTAGGGCTTGGGCAATGGAATGTAAGGTTTTTAAAAATTATTTTATGTTATTTTTATTTATTTATTTTTGTGCTGTTATTGACAAAGATCCCTCTAGGGACTTCTGGAACATGTTATTATGCAAGTGATGTCACAATGACCCATTTTATTGTTTATTTTTTTATTATATTATTTTTAGTGATTAATGAAAATAATGTACTTTTTTAAAAAACTTTTTCCACTTGTGGGAAGAGGGAGAAACATTATTTCTCACTCTCTTCCCTGTAGTAAGCCTGCAGGGGATATCCTGTCCTTCAATGACCTTCCGGTTACTATTATTTATTGTTTTATATAGCGCCATCAGATTCTGCAGCGCTGTACAAAAATAAGATGACATACAGAAACAACAGGCGAGGAGAGCCCTGCTCAAATGAGCTTACAATCTAACGGGAATTAGGGTTTGTTATACAAGCAGTAAAAGTGCCGTTGTTAGGAATGGACGAGCCACACTAGTGTAAGTATTGCAGGAAAGGGACTAGGAAAGTTCAGCTAAATGGTGTTAAGGCCTACCCATAAAGAAGTGGATCTTAAAGGTTTTTTTTGGAGGACCGAAGGAAGGGTGAATGACAGACAGGCCGGGGGAGGGTATTCTAGAGAATACGGGCGGCACTTGAGAAATCTAGCAAGCGTGCACGAGCGCTAGAAATCAGAAGAGAGGACGGACGGAGATCATTGGATGCGCGGAGAGAGCGATTAGGGTGGTATTTACAACTGAGTGAGGAGATGTAAGTAGGGGAACCGCTATGAAAAGCTTTGAAAGTAAGAGTCAGGACTTTGAAATTAAACCTGAAGCGCACAGACAACCAGTGAAGCCAATGATAGAGGGGAGAGACGTTAGTAAAGCGATGGGAGAGGAAGATAGGTCTGGCAACATTGTTCATGGTGGATTGTAGAGGGGCAAGATGGGGTGGGGAGATCAGCTAAAACAGGGTTACAATAATCAAGATGGGAGACAACAAGGGGATGGACAAGAGCCTTAGTGGCATCTTGTGTTAGGAAAGGACAGAGGCAGGCAATGTTAAGATGAAGGCGGCAGTTTTTTGAGACAGACTGAATGTGTGGAGTGAACGATAAGTCAGAGTTAAGAATGATACCAAGGCAGCGAGCTTGAGATGGAAAGATGATTGTACCATTGAAGGAAATTAATGAGGGAATGTTAGCATTGGAGAGAGGAAATATTAGGTGTTTAGTATTTAATAGATTAAGTTTTAGGAAGCGTCTAGACATCCAGTTAGAGACAGAGAAGAGGCAGTTAGTTGCACGAAGGTTGAGATGAGTTTGCCAAGAGAGAGAACAGAAGGGGTCCTAGAACTGAGATGGACGTGTTACTGGAGACAGAGACACTGAAGGTACGATCAAAAAGGGAGAATGTGAACCAGGATAGGGCAGTGTCACAAAGACCAAGATCGTGAAGAGTTTGAAGGAGAAGAGAGTGGTCCACGTTGTCAAAGGCTTTAGAAAGGGCAAGTAGGATTAGCTTTGAGTAGTGGCCTTTTGATTTAGCTGTAGAATGTCCAGAAGGGAATCCAGATTGCAGAGGGTCGAGTAAGGAGTTGGAGTCAAGAAACTTAGTTGAGTATAGACAATTCTTTCAAGAAGCTTGGAGGCGAGAGGAACGGTAGTTGGATAGATCGGTTGGGTCCAGGGAGGGCTTTTTCAATTAGGAATTATATTCCAAATGTATTCCAACCCTACTCAAAGTCTACCGTAAACAACAATGTCGCCGGCCACAGGTTCTGTAACATTTACATTACCTGACATTTGAAGCAATGCATGGTATGTACATACAACCAAATCTTTTTAGCCTACACGGCTAATTGTGGTATAATGCCTGTAAAATTGGCTCAAGTACATTAGGACAAAGTACCAGTAAAAATTGCCTCTAGGGCAATCAATTATATGCAACAGTGTATTTTGCTCTGTAAGTGGTTTGAAGGTAAGTGGGCGTTTTGTGTTCATTTATCTTTAAAAAGCTGTTACTGAGCTCTTCTGTTTTAAAACAATGAGATCACATAGTTACCCAAGTCTGTCTTATTATAAACGGTTTGTACAGCACTGCCCTCTAGTGATCGGAAGATGTTGTGGCTCTGGGAAGCAGGGCGTTACATTTTTGGTTACATTTCAGTACAGACGTAACATACAATTCCATTGTATTTTTATTTTGATCATTACTCTAAAATCCTCATTAAGTATTATCCAATTTCCTGTGCATATAATGCAGTGTGGATCAAAATGAAGCAATGTAATGTATATAAAATAAAGATCATGCCAATAGTTCTTGAAGCTGTAACTATATTAAAGTTATCTTCCACAATTTCCCATTTACCTTGTGACATTGCTATCATATGTATAACATACTCTATTCTACTGATCATATCACTTCATACCCATGTGTGGGCTCTGTGCAGACCTGTTTCAAGGGGCAAGAGAACCACATTCCCATCTGGAACATTAGACCCTTCCCTTTAATTCAAATATGGCCTCTTCTCCTCCACAATGTAAAAGGTTGTTAAAAAGTACAAGGATGAGTCAGGTGTCCCAATAATCTAACCAGTACAGACAGTCGTCTTTGATACATGGAGCTTCTGGGCCTTTTGGCTAAGATCAGGAAGGTACCTGAGAGGGAAAGCTTGGCCCCCTGGCCTCAAGGCTGGGATTGCATGAAGTCATATAAATTGGAGTATTAGGCACCATCCACAGTGGTCATGAATCCACCAGACTACCGGACATGGGTCCCCAGTCCATCCGAAACGGAATACGAAGAATTCCGGGACAGCATGAAGACCCAAGGTTGTTTAAATTCAGACCTTGGTTCAGGTCTGGGCGCTGTGAGCTACTGGTTTTGTGTAGGGTAAGCAAACATCACCATTTTATGATAGGTGTGAGGTGTATGCTTTCTTTGGTGCGACTCCCCCAAAAAATGAAGAAGGGGACATGGTGTCCACCGTGGCATTATGGCACCTGTCACTTTTTTTGTTTTCACATCAGAGCCACTGACCTCGGGGCTTTTTAAAGGCAAAAAAATGTTAGTGATTAAAGAATTACGGTATTTCCGGGAACTATTTGAACCTTCATCAGTACTCGGAACAATGTTTCCAATGCTGTGTTTAATTATGGAAACCCTTAGCGCCCCATGCAGCGTCACCAACAAAGAAGGCATATTAAGGTACAGTGAAAATCAATCAGTGCAAATTACACGGGGCGGATTACGTCCATGGGTGCAGCGGCAGCACGGCATGTATACAGCATGACAAGGAGCTGCAGGACAGGGAAAAGACAAATGCATATGGGGGATTCTTCAGAATTTACAAAAGGGGAAACAAACGGACAGCTCAGCTATCATATGCATTAAAGTGTCTATCACGTGAGAGACAGGCACTGATTTCTGGACTGTCACTTTAATAAGAGCTGCCAAAGAACCATAACACCTCACCATGGACTTTAACATCCGACATGTACAAACACTGTCTCCATCACCTTGACAAAATCTCTCGCGATACGCAAATTCTGATGGCTGGAGCACATTCACATTTTATTTGCCCCAAGAGACAGTTTGTCTGGAAATTGCCCAAGCTCAGGCATAACACCAGCAGATGCGCACTCTGCCCCTTGTGTAGTTGTTGCATTCAACAATACACAAAAATTTGTGAAACCGCACAGCCAGAACTCTCCCTTAAGTTGCATTTTCTAATAACAAAGGTGCCCTTCAACAGGAGGCATCTCGGTACAGTCCTGCTCAATAACAGCCATCTGCAGCCATCTTTCACATATGCTTCACTCATATGCCTACACACATGTGCATGTAAAAACACAGCAAACTTCAGAGCAGACGGATGCCTGCATTACCTGCACTAGACATTTTCCTTCTTTCTCCTGCAACGGGAAGCACATGAAGTCACTGGAAGCAGTGCATGCTGGGACGTGGTCTCAAATTACTATAAGAAACTTGTTTGTGGACACTGGACAAAAGTCAAACACCTGATGTCACTTGTCTATTTAAATAATACACATGGGGGGTGTTACATGGTTTTCTATTACAGGCAGCTAAAATGACAATTAAGTAAATCAAAGCTAGCTAGGTCTAAGCTTACAATCGCAAGGAGACATTCCAACGGATATATGAAGCGGAAAAATGGTTTTTATTACCATATGATGTCATCAGTCATTTGATAAGAACTGAAAGGGATCTGATTTTGAAGTCACTTGGGGTCTGCTGGTCTACTCTGGACCTAGTCTGGTCTACTCAGACTTCCAGGCAGACGAGCAGCAGCCCCCCTCCCAGTGATTTTTTTTTATCCATGACGTACCAGACACGTCACTGGTCATCTAGGGACATTTTCTCATAACGTACCTGATAGGTCTTCTGTTGCAAATGGGTTAAAGTACTTTAATATGCTTAGTTCTATAGTGAGGGTGTCAATGATATAAGACTTTGCCTTTAAGTACCAAGATAATTTCCCATTTTTACAATGTGCAACCTGGCAGATAGAAAATGGTGTATACAGAACCAGAACCGCCCTTACATGCAAATAAAGATCCACTCGACATTATATTCACAGATGTAAAGGTGCTGTTCCACTTCCACAAAACATTTGAGCTCTCTACCATGTTAAGCAACTAAACCTTCTGTCACTTTCATCTTTCCTCTGAAGGTTTAACCACATACAAACAACACAGAAACTTATAGGAAGCTTTGTTTAGTTTATACAGCCTACCTACTAGAATGCATTTCAGCATTCAACAGCAACCATGATGTTTCTAATGCTCCATTTAAATGGCTACAGTCTGCAGAGTCATGGAAGAGTACCTTTACATTTGTGGAATATATTTACTATAAGTCATGCCACAGTTATATCTCTCGAACACATACTTAAGTAATGCTATTATAATACATACATTGGTCGGTGTAGTTAGGTGGGTTGCAGTCCTGCTCACAATCTGTCACGGTTGCCTTATTGAGCTGTATTTGCCCAGGCAGAAGGTTTGATGGAAAGCAGTATGAATGAAGGGAATTAATGGCATGAGGAGGTAATGCACCGCTATCCTGCGGGTTGATTAAGGAGTCTCTTCCCTTTGCATGGAGTCCCTGTTGGTCAGCACTTAACGAGATTGTCTCGCCTGAATTTTCACAATGAATCACATTTAAGTAAAGGGGAACGTCTACCCTGGAATCCACTGGTGATGATTTGTCACTGTTCACCTCTGCGGGACACTGTAGGTCAACGGAACCCATCGCATCGGATGAGAACACACCACTGACTTCAATATCTGAATGGAAGGGTTGACTGCGTGGATGTTCAGTCGCCCTAAAACCTACTATATTAAGCGCATTATTCTCGTTAGAGCCTGCTTTTGGTAAGGTTGAGGGACATGATGTCCTGCTATAGGAATGCAAGGAGGAGATAAATTTACAGGCTGAAGACCTGTTAGGTGACACAAGGATGCAGCTTGGGGCATTTAGGTCATCACCGGCAAACACGTTGGTGTGGTATCTATTTCCAGGTAAAACATCATCACCTGGGGACACAAGAGAGCATTTTTCCTGAACAGGGGGAAAAGGGCATTTTACCACCTCCTCCTTTTTAACCTGCCCCATAATGTGTGGCCGAGCTACGACTTTCTTCCTGCGCTCCCTGCTGCTAGGGAAGAGGGAGGGCACGGCATTGGGTTTAAGAAGCGGACTCTGGTCAGGCATTCGCAACACAAAGCTGTCCAGGCTAAAGTGATCACTGCAAAGGAAAGAGTAAGGGCCCGGACTCCAATTACTGCGCTGTACAGCTGCTGTCCAGAGGGTAAGACGAGCAGGATCTTTAAGGGGGAACCTATGAAAACGAGAAATTACAATGAGAAGTGATATATTGTTTTGTACATTTTACGTCACTCAAGGTGTATGTATTTTATATATCTAAAAAAGGAGTGCACCTGCCAAGTATTTTTATAACTACGTTTTTGGGGCCATCCATTACTCCCTTCCAGCGCCATCTCACTTAACCCTTATTATTACCTCAGTTTCTAAAAATGTGCAAAATGTATTATTTTAAAGGGTAAGTCCCATGTGAAAATCGTTTTCTTTGAGGCTTATATACAGTAGCATGGTTTTGTGTTGACGAAAACTTGGTTTTACTACTTTTGTTCCAATAAACTTCCTTTATCTCCACTGATGTCTGTACTGTAAGCTCGCGAGCCGGGCTCTCTCCACCTAATGTATCGGTTTGTCTTAGTCTGTCAATTCTCGTCTGCATAGATTGTTGGCGCTATATAAATAATAATAATATTAATAATAATATTTTGGACTTTGCCTGCTGATTCTTTATGGCAATGCTTATGCAGTCCTGCTTAATGCTTTCCTTTATGAACATTCATTATTAAGAGTGTCAAGCTGGGTATTCTATTGTTTACCCCAAGGAAGTATTATGAGGAGTCAGGATAGTTGTCTATTAAACTGAGCTAAAGTAACAGAGCTAGAAAATATACATAAAAAAACTTTCTTTAAATATTGTATTATCTGTCAACTAGAGTTTTAAAACAGGAAGCAATACAATATTTCTTTTAGCGTAAAACAAATTGGCGGGTGTTGTCCTTTAACTACATGGGGTTCATGACAGCTGCTCTGCGACGCCCGCATGTGGGAATGGACACTTCTTTCAGCTACGGAATGACCCCGCCCTCAAATAACTAGACCACGCCCTTATACTGTGACCACGCCCGTATAATAGTCACGCCCATTATTGTAATCTGGTAGGGTCCATTCAATCCAACCCCGCAAAGCTCCACGCTTTACGGTACCTGTGAAAGGATACGATCCCCCGCTTTCCCTTGCCTTGCCGATTCGTGCAATTCGGTGCCGCACAGCAGATCACCATGACCACCCGCCCACTCTTTAGGACGTACAACAAAATGGTGGTACTCGTCTACCAGCGACCGGGCTAGCTGTTCCTCCGTAAAGGAAGATGGCGCCACTCTCTTAACCGGAAGCAGTTTATCCGTACAGGAAATACCATTTACAGTAGACCCCTTTGTAGGTTTGCTTCTTACATATAAGACTATCCGAACTATAGTTTGAGACAGCGTCTAGTGACATCTAATATATTGGACGTTGGCTAACAGTGATTTATAAAACACTGGCAAGCGCACCATGTCGATGTTATATTTCGTACAACAACATGGCGCTCTACGTGGATAAGAGGCACATCCGTATTTGCAGACATTCTTAGTTACGCCTTAGTAAAGCTGCGTGTAATTGGGCCTTTCAGCTTCCGTAGAAGCATTGTTTAGGATTGGTTGTTATTCTTCACTATAAGTGGGTGAAGTAAAAGGGATGATGGACGCAGGTGAGTCCTGCTTTTATGTGTCGGGCTGTCAATCGGTTTATTTCCGTCACGTTCGGTTTAGCTGTCACTGTGCGTTCCTCTACCTTATGAGTAGCAATGCATTCCGCCTCTTCTAGGGGGGCTTACCGTTTTCGTTTCTAGTGGGCCTAACAAGGAGATAAAAGAGTATTTTAAATGAAGACTTCAGATTTCGTTACATTCAAGGCAGAACTAGTACTTTATTTTCAAACGTAAAATCTGATCATGTCAGCGCTGGTTATCAGATACATCAATAAAAGCTGTCTTTCTAATTTATTATTAAATAACGTCACCGGTGTGGATTTAATTGACATTTTTTAACTTCTTTATTGACCTTCATGAATTAACATTTATACCGATGTCTTATTGCTATGGAAACCGCCTCATTCTTCCTCAGTTTGCGGGGCGGCCCCTCTCTACCTAATGCACCGGTTTGTCTTAGTGTGTCCGTTCCAGATGTGTCATAGCCCGGAATATATGCATTGTACAAAGCGCTGCGTAAACTGTTGGTGCTGTATAAATAAAAGATGGTGATAAATGTCATCGTCTGCACAGATCTGAGCTGTGTACTGACAATACGTTAACATTGAACGAGTGGACACTCGTCTGTCTTCGTCTTATAATGTGATGACGTTCTGCAAGGTTTGACACAAGTTACAGGCAATCGAGTCGTTCTGCTGATGCGTGACTATCGATATTTCTGATTTATATTGATATGTAAGTAATAATTGTAGCAAATAAGATCCAAAATGTTCACGAAGAGTTAAAAGGTAGATTACACCTTACTAAGGTATTTCTTTTCATCTCCATCTCATCGCAGGCAGCAGTCGCCCTCCTTTAAGCGTTTGGCGGTTCTGTTTCCCAAAAAGGAGTGCAGCAAACTTTTGAGAGAATTTGTTTTTTTACTATAACGCATTGTTTAATGGAGATTTTTTCAGCGGTTTTAAACATATTGATAACGTTTTACATGATGTTACTATTTTGTTAGATATAGTGATCTTTCCCTGTTTTTCCTACAGCTACCCTGACATATGATACCCTGCGATTTGCCGATACCCCAGACTTCCCTGAAACAGCAGAGCCGGTCTGGGTGCTGGGCAGGAAATACAGTGCGTTGACAGGTGCTGGAACTTTAATTCAATTCTTCATATTTATCTGATTATATATATATATTTGGTCTGTGGTTCTACAACCTCACCTAATCATTCCATATGATCCCATTTTTCCTTTAAAGATTTGATCCCCTAACTGTTGCTCATCAGTTCACCTCTCCATTATAACTCGTCTCCAGCTGTAACCATATAGTCTATATCTACCCTCTCGCTTTCCACCTCTGATTTATAACCCATTCCCAGCTTACTATGTCTGATCCCCTAATTGCTCCTCTGCTTCCCGTCTGACCATATAACCCGTGACCAGTTCTCCATCTTTCAGTTTATAATTCCTCTCTAGTTTACGGTGCTCGCCCCAGCTTTCTCTTTTTCACATCGTCGTCATTTCGCATCTCCCATCCTACAACCTCTAATGTCTCCATCAGCCCTATCCAGCTGTCCATCTCAGGCCCCTCTCCTGTCTTCACTTGCTCTGTATCGCCCATGCTGCCTCTCTTGTCTGAACTAATTCATTCGCCTCTAATATTGTTTTCACAGTGACCATCTCGTATTCTTATGAACAATGCTTTTTGCACCTATTGCTCGCCTGTGTCCACCTCACACTTGCTTATTATTTGCTGTGTTTTGTTCTTTTTTTTTGCTGCAGAAAAAGAAGAACTTCTGAATGATATCACATCCAGACTCTGGTTCACTTACAGAAGAAACTTTCAAGCAATAGGTGTGTTGGAATGAATTTGTGAATACATCAGCCAAGTTTCTTAATCAAAGAGGTTTAAATCATTTATTGTTTATAATTGCTGAGTGATGTGCCACCTTTTTTTAAATGATCAGTTTATTGCATTATTCAATTAATTTCATTGTTCATTGTGCGCTTCCATTGAAATCAATGTGAGTACTTTTTGTGAATGATGCACCACCCATCATTGGGTACGCTGCACATGGGCACTAGTAATCAGGAAAGTAACTTAGCCAAATACATTTCCTGTAAGCCAATGCAGTTTGAAGGAATTGTTTTCCTCTTTGAATATTTATAGCGTTCTGTTTCTCCCCTTTCTTTATCAGGAGGAACGGGTCCTACATCTGACACAGGCTGGGGTTGCATGCTACGCTGTGGGCAGATGATTTTTGCTCAGGCTCTCCTTTGTCGGCACATAGGAAGAGGTAAGATGATGTTGATCTTGTTCATCCTTTGTTGTGTGTTTGTGACAGTTAGTTCTTTCAATGTCAGGAGGTTTTTAAGCATTGTTAGGTCATGACATGCAAACGATGACTAAATCGAGGCATCGATCACTCTGCCTATGACCCACAACAGCTTATTCTTCTGTATGCAATAAACACTACTTTTTTGTCTTAATATGGGGTAGCCGTGCTTTTTAGAATTCATCTGTCATTGGAAAATTGGAAGTTATTTAAAAGTTTAAATTGCCCCCCTTGTACGTCTGTGCTGGCATAGGCAAGCAAGTATAGTATTCTGGGATAAAAGAATATGCAATCTGGGTGAGCCAGACCAGGGCAGCCATATGAGGAAACACTTGGCACAGAGATAATTATAATTTTATATGCAATATAGATACTCTGTTACTAGAGATTCTCCCTGCATGATGTGTAGGTGAAGTGTTATAGACTTTAATGTATTCCACATACTTCTTGGCTGTATATTTTTTGCATACATCATAATGCTGGATTGCTAATGAGATTTGTTACTCAGACTGGGTGGACTGGCTTTTAGTTTGAAGAGCTGGACTCTTGTAATCTGAGATCCATCACTTGATCAGGCTTTTCAGTTCGGTTCAGCTAACTCATAAATGGAGGAGCTAGGTATCTCCTTCTCATAATGTCTCTGTTTTGTAGACTGGAGGTGGGACGAGCAGAAAAAGCCACAGGGGGAATACCTTAACATCCTAACAGCTTTTCTGGATAAGAAGGACAGCTACTACTCCATCCATCAGATCGGTGAGAGACCGTGCGTGGCTGAATGAAATGTATGTAAAACAGGAGGTGCTCGCTAAACACTGCGTCCTTCACAGGGCGTACTAAGAAATATTCAGTATATATATATATGTTTTGGGATGATAGCGTTAGAAAATGGCGTTATATATATATATATATATATAGCTGGATTACTGGACTCCTGTGCTGCGTTTGATAGTGATTGAGCTGGGGGTCATTCAGATGTTTCGCAATACAAAGGCATTTATAATGAATGTGACACGGAGCTGCGGAAATTTCAAGTTGCTAAATAATTGGGACAGACTTGGCTGGGGTCCTGGAAGCAGCAAAGAGGAGCGACTTGTGACCACTGCATTTTCAGGAACGCTGCTAATGTTGCCCTAGCTCCATTTATTATCCATAATTATATATATATATATGAATTGCTATAGTGCAGGAGATCAGACCTTACCTTTGCTGCACACTGTAGAGCTGCTTGTGTTATGGGCTTCCCTGGTTTGCCATCGAAAAGGAACCCAAATTTGAAATCCATAAAAAAGATGGTTTATCTTTTTAGAAGCAGCAGCTACTGTTGTAGCGATGTACAAATACAATCATGAACCCTCATCTGTGGTGAAGCCCTGTACTAAATTCCTACATAAAGTGAGCCTTAGCACTGTTAGTCAAGCTATAAACCTTTAGTGTTACTGATAAACATTTTTAGTCTACGACGGTGTTACTAATGTATTATATAATATTGCAAATATTAATTACAGAGGAATTTCTCTTGTTAGTGTATAAAGTTCATAGTAATAACATTGGATCTGGGTGTATTTTCTCACTGTAGAGAATGTTTTCCATCTGGTACATCTAGTCCTGTGTTTGTCAGCAGCGTATACAATGGGCTTAGACCTTTTAGCAGATACTTACTTGGTTCTAATGTTTCTGCAGCCCAAATGGGAGTTGGGGAAGGCAAATATATCGGACAGTGGTATGGGCCAAATACTGTGGCGCAGGTGCTAAGGTACGTAACTCGCAACCATATTTTAATCTAATCCTGTAACCGTACTTTATGGTATATTCCTTCTTCCAATAATACGTTCCTGTTGCTTTCACTTTAGGAAGCTCACTGCCTTTGACAGTTGGAGCTCCATCGCAGTTCACGTAGCAATGGACAACACCGTAGTAACACAAGAGATACGTAAGTTGTTTTGGGAGTGGGTGAAGAACGGCATATACAGTTCCCGGAATGAATATCCCAGAGGTGGATGATCATCTTATGGTTTATTCGCGAGAAAACCAAAATTCCCGTTGTGTTCTATCGAGTAGTGACACTTTTCCGTTGACTAGTTGTTTTACCATATGGAAATAGGACGTGGTTACTGTATCAGCTTGTCCCTCTGCCGTAAATATTGTAAAAGTATGTGAAACATGACTCAGTGACTCGAACGCTGACCTGCTTGCTGTCTGCAGGGAGATTGTGCAGAGTGGGGAGCGCAGAGAGCTGTGAGGCTGGGCCCCTGTGTAATGGTCACTCTGGGGCATCGCACTCAGACGGGCTGTGGAAGCCTCTTGTGCTGCTCATACCTCTACGTCTGGGACTCAGCGAGATCAATGAAGCGTATATTGAAACACTGAAGGTAATCAGTTCTACTAACCTTAGTTACAATGCTGTAACAGTTCACAACCGGTGCAACATGTGACACAAAGAAAGATTGAGATCTTACCATCTAGATTGGGGCTGTGTAACATTTCCATACGATATGCCTGTAGATTTTCAGATGAAGCTGATCGTGTAAGTACTGTAGGGATTTTCAGGAGAACTATACTGACTGTTTAACATTTTAAAGAGTGGCTGGCAGGGTGCACCGTGTAAAGTGTGACACACAAAATTTGTAAACTATATATAAGAAGTTATACTTGCATCCATGGTACTGGTTCCTGAGGCATGCTAATATGGCTGCCTGGTTTGCACACCTCCCTATAGTGATATGATCGCACAGCATTCTGTGACATGGTGTGGCGGACCGTGGGGGCGCACATCTGCATAAGCAGACAGCCATGTTTGTAATTTATATATCTATGGTGACTTATTGCAGGCAGCAGGATAAGGGAGGCATTTGGGGTTAGGCTTAGGGGGTAAATCTAATAATTAGGTTACACAGATATATTGTATACACATATACAGTCGTGTGAAAAAGAAAGTACACCTCGTTTTACATATCAGGACATAATAACAATCGTCTGTTCCTTATCAGGTCTAAAAATGAGGTAACTACAGCCTCAGATGAACTACAACATATGGCATATTACACAGTGTCATGATTTATATAAAAATAAAGCCAAAATGGAGAAGCCAAGCTTTTTGCTGTTGGACAGATGGCCTCACATTTGACTTTAGAATATTTTAGTATACATAGTGATTCATAGTCGACTCAATGACTGCAAAGTCCTGTAGCTGCAAAACAAGCCCAAGTCATAACCCCTCCACCACTGTGCTTCACAGTTGGTATGAGCTGTTTGTACCAATACCCTGTGTTTGGTTTTCGCCAAAGCGGCACAGTGCATGATGGCCAAGCTTTGGTCTCGTCTGTCCAAAGGACATTGTTCCAAAAGTCTTATGGTTTGTTTAGAAACAACTTTGCAAACCTAAGCCAGGCTGACATGTTCTTTTAGAGAGAAGAACTCCTGGCAACCTTTCCCAACAAACTGTACTTGTTCGATCTTTTTGTAATTGTCCTGTCATGCACTTTTACCAAATTTCAAATAGTTTGGAAATGGTCTATAACCCTTCCCAGATTGATGGTCAGCAACAATTGCTTATCTAAGATCATTGCTGGTGTCTTTCCTCCTTGGCATTGTGTCAACACACACCTGTGTGCTCCAGACCTGAAAACTGCTAAAATATCAGCTTTATAGAGGTGGTCATGCTTGTTGATGATCAGTTAATTAAGGGCATTTGATTAACAGCACCTGTCTGCTACTTAGCATCTTAATTCCTTTGTACTTCGCTTTTCACACATGGCTTCTCCGTTTTGGCCTTATTTTTGTAAATCATGACACGGCGTAATATGTGTTGTTGTTCATCTGAAGTTGTATGTACATTATTTTTAGACCTAAGGAACAGATCATTATGTCCTGAAATGTAAAACCATAGAATTCAGAGGGTAGAGGGTGTACTTTCTTTTTCACACGACTGTATATATGTATATATATGTGTGTGTGTATATATGTGTGTGTGTATATATATGTGTGTGTGTGTAAATATATTAATATTTTATAATCTGTGTGTTTTTCACCTCGCAGCAATGCTTCATGCTCACCCAGTCATTAGGAGTTATTGGTGGGAGGCCTAATAGCGCTCATTACTTCATTGGATATGTTGGTAAGTAATCTTTTGGTCCAGCTTTGCTCTCATGTCTTACATGTGGTGGGGTGCATACTAATGAGAAGTGTATATGGGATGGCTGGATGCTAGTAAGAAAATGACAGTATGATAAATATCTATATATCTATAATAATATATATACACACACATACAGCTGAGGGCCACAGCTCACCAGGGACCTCCAGCTGCACAGAAACTAGGTTTTAGCTAGTCCTCAATTACTGTACCCGGACCTTTGTATACAAATCAGTTGGGCAAAAGTCAAGTATTAAAAGTTTGCTTGATTGCAGTAACACAATCCATATTCGCTATTGTTAGGCAATCATTTTAATAGATTTGCATTACTTCCTGTCTGCGTAATCCATTTTAGGGTGTATTCTCTAACCTGACAGTTTGCAGGAGGGTTGAACATTTCAGCTTGCTTACTTCATTATAATTATAAAGGGCCCGCCACAGCTTCTCCTGCAAGAAGGCAAAACTGACCCTGGGGACTCCTGGGTTAGTGGGTACACCCCAGAGTCTGCTGTGCTGTCTCAGCTGGGCAGGAACAGGCAAAATCGGGAATTACAAAGGTGACCATTCATTATGAAACTTTAATAATAAACTTTCTGTAGTCCATATAAATGAATAGATCAGGCGAAAGCGAGTTCCTTTAATAAAGCACTCAAGGTATCAGTTATCATTTTGCAGGTGAAGAGTTGATCTATCTGGATCCCCACACTACACAGCCTACCGTGGAGCCCAGCGACTGCAGTTTTATAGCAGACGAGAGCTTCCACTGCCAGCATCCGCCCTGCCGAATGCATGTTTCCGAGATCGACCCCTCTATAGCAGTGGTAAGTGAGCGTGTACTCGTCCAAAGAGACAGCTGCTGCCATAGACTTTACATTGAGTCCTCGTTTTTATTTCTTCTAGGGCTTTTTCTGCAACACAGAAGATGACTTTGATGACTGGTGCCAACACTTTAGAAAGGTGTGTGCGGAATCCTAGGAAACATTACATTTTATGGCGCGTCAGCAGACGGTGATATCACGATATTTCCTCCTAACACTCTCAGCCAGCATCCTTTTCAAACCATCTAAAAGACCAACAACCTCTACAGATCATCCTGACTCGACCAACTCATCCCCTTCCAAGCCGTCCCCTCCTACTGTTTCACTTCCCCCTCAACCGACTAGATTGTAAGCTCTCAAGAACAGGGCCCTCTTCTCCATTTGTACCAGTTTGTTATTGTTAGTGATTTTAAAGGATTCTGACTGTGTTGTAACAGTGCTTCGGAATCTGCTGCCGCTCTATTAATGAATGTAATAGGGGACAGTGAAAATGTAACAGTACCATTAAAATTGACAATCCGATTTACCCGTTAAGACGTAATGGGAAGAGGGCCTTGCTTTTGCAAGTTGACAATCTATTAGGAATTTGAAGAGGGATGAGAGAGGAAAGACAGAGATACATTTGTGGGTTTTTTTTTTATTATTATTTATATTTTTTTTTTTTGACTCTTGGAATAAGTCAGGATCTTTACAGACCCTCTAACCATGTCTGATGTTTTAATATGAGAAACTGGCAAACATCCCTTATGCTAGTTATATACATTAACTAGTGTCCATGTTAATCCCCTATTTTAAAATAAGTTACAATTGTAAAATAAAAATAAAAGCACTAATAAGGACCCTATGTACTAAATATTGCATACTGAGTGTGTGTAGGCAACACACCCTGTCCTGTTCCTCCCCTGGAAATCACAATGTTTCATGTTTGAGGATTTGTATACCCTGTTTTCTATGGAAGGCAGGTCTGTAATGTACAGCGTCACCTGCTCCGTAGCTTATATTTGCTTTCTCGATTCCTCTGGCTCCGTAGCTTATATTAATGTTTGTATCTTGACAGCTTTGTTTGACTGGAGGAGCTTTACCAATGTTTGAAGTGGTGGATCAGCTACCTCTACATTTATCCAACCCCGATGTGCTGAACCTCACGCCAGGTAACACAAGCTGTTCCGTACACAATGCTTTATAAGCACGTGCAGTTAGTTGCGAGATCACGCAGAGGCAGATCTAATGCTTTACTCTCATCTGTTTGGCCGCAGATTCCTCAGACACTGATCGACTTGACAGATTCTTTGACTCCGAAGATGAAGAATTTGAGATCTTATCTTTTTGAGGTCATTAGACTCTTAAAACAACTGTCTGTAAGAGAGGAAACAACATGCTTACTTTATTCCGAAGCAAGACGCTCCCTTGTGATATAAAGGACTCTTGAGGGACTGCTGGATATTTTATGCGCTCTGGGACTGTTGGAGGATTTAAGTTGTGGATTTGCCTGTACCACGCATCACATCATAGTACTCCATGTCTTCACATGGTGCGTACGGCTACTGCTTCTGGATTCAGCTGGGATTTTTTTCATGCTTTGGTTTATTACATTCCATGCACAGGAAAAATGGCACTACTAAAAAAATGAAAATATGGATAAAATTGAGAGAGTGAAGGGGGAAAATATTGGAAATATCATTGCCTGGAGTTGGACTTTGTAGTAGCACGTTGTAGCTGTAGATACCAAGCTGAGGTTTTCTAGCAGAAAAGCTGGTGACAAAATAAGAGGGCTCAGGAAAAACATAATAGCGAACTAATAGGATGAGAGAGAAGAATCAGCTGCCTTCTACAAGATATTGCACTCAGCATTGAGTGTCTCGGGTCTTCTAGAAACGGGTTTGTGCTGTGTACGGTATAATCGTTTGACATTCACGCCGCTAATGCTTTGCGCCTTTTTATTTAAATTGTGAACCTTCAGATATATTACATACACTCTTAATAATTAAGAACACGTTTTACCTTCTTTGTTAAAATCTGCACTTGCGGATCAGTAATGCTAAATTCATAAATTAAAAACTGTATTTAATAAAGAAAAAAAATGGTGCCCTAAAGTAGTGCTGAAAAACATTTGTTATGAGCTAAATGAGGGCCAATCTGGAATGGCTGTACAGATCAAGAGCACATAAGGGATATACTATTTATATATAGCAAGTGAATATATATTCAGCAAGTGAATATTGTGTCCTCAAAGTTGATGTGTCAGAAGCAGGAAAAATGGCATCTCCAAAACTGCAGTGGTCAGTACCTATGAAAAGTGATCCAAGGAAATAAAAGCAGTGAACCAAGGTTCATTAATGCACATAGGGAGTGGCCCGTGTGGTCAGATCCAGCAGATGAGCTACTGTAGTGCAAATTGCTGAAAAAGTTACTGCTGGTTCTGATAGAAAGGTGTCGGAGCACACTGTGCATCACAGTTTGTTCCGTATGGGGTTGTGTAGCCGCAGACCAGTCAGGGTGTCCATGCTCGCCCCTGTCCACTGCCAAAAGCATAATGGGCACATAAGTGTAAGAACTGGACCGCAGAGCAATGGAAGAAGACGGCCTGGTCGGGTGAATCACATTTCATTTTACATCATGTGGATGGCCAGGTGCGTATGTGTTGCTTACCTGAAGAACACATGGCACCAGGATGCACCATGGGAAGAAGGCAAGCTGGTGGATGCAGTGTGATGCTTTGGGAAACCTTGGGTCCTGCCATTCACATGCATTGACCATGTACAACTTTTCACGGACACTGTGTTCCCTGATGGCATTGGCCTCTTTCAGCAGGATAATGCACACTGCCACAAAGCAAAAATGGTTCAGGAATGTTTTGAGGAACACGACAAGTTCAAGGTGTTGACTTGGCCTCCAAATTCCCCAGATCTTAATCCAATCGAGCATCTGTGGGATGTGCTGGAAAAACAAGTCCAATCCATGGAGGACCCATCTCGCAACTAACAGGACTTAAAGGATCTGCTGCTAACGTCTTGGCGCCGGATACCACAGCACACCTTCAGAGGTCTAGTGGAGTCCATGCCACGATGGGTCAGGGCTGTTTTGGCTGCAAAAGGGGGGCCTAATGTTATAGCCGATCAGTGTATATAGCCTGCAATGCTGTTTTACTATTTAACCTGGAAACATTGGCGATGTTGCCTGGCAAGTTTATGGGAAAAAATGAAACATTGATCACACTTTGGATCTTTAAAAGATTAAATATACAGAATCCGATAACATTTTGCGTTCTCTAAATCTGATTAAAAACTACTAATACAACAAATCAATTTTCAGCCTCAACCCCTATTTTACTATTGTTATAAAGGGTTAATCCAACATGCATTATATACCAGTAAAACTATACATTTAAATAAAGCAAAGAAGTAAGTTAACTGAAATCTTGGAATCTTTTGATGAATTTAACAATTCAAAGATTTATATTCCACCTGCACCTACTTTTTGTAAATAAAACATCTAAATTCTTAATTATGCATACTCTTACGGCTTCCAAGCCATGTTTTGTCAGATATTGTAAAATGCCTGCATCCCCAAGTTGGAATAATATAAAATACAATCGATTATCAATCCTTCAAAGAAAAAAGTTAAAAGAATACTTCGAAACAGTGTTCTAAATTTTGGACATTAAAATATCTATCAAATTAGCAGAAAGTGTATAGTAGTCCTATGTTCCTCTCCCAAAACTAAAACAAAGATGCGTTATACCGGTAGTTTAAATCTCCTGGAGTAAGAACGTTGGGTCAGTCTTTTCTGGGCTTTCTGCTCCTACATGTAATAAGAAATCTATAAGCATGTATGAATATTTCAGTATATATTATCGTACATGTTTTGTTTTAAAAAAGTCATTAAACAAAAAAAGTATATATTATTACGGTATTTGTTTTATATAGCGCCATCAAAGTCCGTAGCGCTGTACACTTGGTGTAATATCTATATTATATTTATACATTTATATTGCTGTCTGTGCAGCAAGAACAGATTTAGCTTTCTAAGCCCATAGAAAAAAGCCAAAAACACTGTATAGGATTTATTAATCTTCATATTAAATATTATCTCTTGATTCATATTCCCCGTATTTAGAACGCACCACCCTGGCAACCCCACCACTATATCTATAAAGCCTGATCCTCAATTATATTTTCCATACAATGGAAGCAACACATACAGTATTTTTAAAAGATTAAGGAATATCTGTTTAGCCTTTTAGTTCAGTATCTGACAAAAGATAATGAAAATTGACATAGAAAACACTGTGTATTGATTGGGGATACCAGACAGAATTAGGAGAACATAATTTTTAACTGCAAAAATAATGATATTCCCATATCTGCTTATTACACAGAAAGGTAAAATTTAAATAGCACTATACAGCAAGATTTACATCATTGCCGTGTATAATATGTAATATTTATATACATATCTATATCTTAACATATCCAGAAGTAGCTTCTCGTCCTTAAATATTTATTCATTCAACACACAATGAAGGGTAAGAGCCAAAATGTTTTCGGACTGCCATGCTCCGGCCGCCCCAAACGCAAAGCTCCTCCGGGTGGCACAGTGCGGGAGGACTCTCTTAAGTCCTAGAGTTAAGTCTTAGAGTTCAACAAAGCAAACGAGCGGGTGCACATCTGAGGAAAACGGAAATTAATACCAGCGATGTAAAATCAAAAGATTTGCCCCCCCATGTGCTCCCGCTCCCTTGCTCGCTTTGTTGAAGTAGAAGCCCAAAAGTGTCTTGTGTGCACAGTGCAGTTGGTGAGATAAAATGCATAACTGCCAGCTGAATAAATGTCAGTCTCAATGTATGTCAGTTTTCCTCCCAGAGCTTCCCAATGGGCTTAGTCGTTGCTTCCTGGATGACTTTCTCGCTGAGCTCTACAATCTCTTTGTGAACATCCTCCATACTCTGCGACGCATCGATCACCTGGAAAAAAAAATATATAATTAAAAGATACATATATACACGGTGAACGTTTGTGCGATGATCACAGACAACCTCCACTGCTGCCGGCACTTCGGCTGGGGATTCTATGAAAGAGCACCAGCGTGACACGACCTTCGGGTACTTATTCCTAGAAGCCCCGGCGGAAGTAGGGCCAGCAGCAAGAGCGGAGGATGTCTGCATGCATTGCACAGACCTCCACTAGACACCAGGGAGTCTGGAGCATGGGGGACAAGTCTAGGGACGCACTGGTATGTCGGGGGGGGGGGGTTATAATGGTTTTCTGGAGGCACAGTGCCATACAGTGGGTTAAAAGGCATGTTATGGAGGCAGAGTGGCATATAGGTGTGTATAATGAATATCTGGGAGCAGAGTGGCAAACGGGCTTAAAAGGCATATAGAGGTGTATAAAGCATATCTGGGGGCAGAGGCATATAAAGGGGTATAAGTCATATCTTGGGGCAGAGTGGCAAATAAAAGGAAAAAAAATTGAAAAATCATTTCTCAATCATAGTTTTTATTAAATATGAATTTTTTTGTGAATATTTACTAAAAAAAAAAACTTTTCTTATAGGGTAGTCTATTTAAAATAAAAGTGTTAAAACAGTGTTGGTCACAAAGAGTACAAAAAATTAAAAACAGTCTGGTCCTTATAGGGTTAAACGCATCATTACTGGTCCTTTTCCCTTTAAGAATGAAACAGTGAAATCCTATTTACAAGCCAGTGCATAAAAATAAAAAATAAATAAATAAAAAATCATCCTGTTGTACTGCTGGGATTTAAAAAACAAACAAAACAAACATACCTTCCAATTGATCGTTTCGTCTTCCATCAGCTCCGAGTAACGTTTCTGCACCTTCATTTGGAAGCTGCTTGTTTCGTATCGTTCATTCCCAAATCCACCACGAGCAGCCGCTACTTCTGGACTTACTTTCAGAAAGAGGACTAGATCTGGCTTTGGTAAGCCCACGTCCGGCTGCTTACACCACTTCATACAGAAGTTCTAGGGCAACACAGCTGTGTTCTAGTTATTGTGGTTTAGTAAAACAATAAACAACCTTTAGGTACAATCCCAGTAGATTTTATTTAAAAGAATATTGTTAAAATGTTTACAATTTTCTGTATATACACCAATTAAACAGTTAATGGAAATGGTGTGGATATGCAATATCTGTGCCCACGTGAGAGGAAAAAAAAAAGGTAACATCTTAAAAATAATATTTAAACTCGATAACCATGGAGTAATTAAACAAAAACTACCCATTACCATACGCTATTCCCTTGCCTCTGATTTCGTTTTTATTCCTAGCCGCTTTGGTATTTTTTCTAGATTAGAAAGTCCCTAATCTTAGCCTTAAGACTAGTATAAAAAGGTGTTAGTGTTAATATAAGTTTATTTTACCCACTGTACAGTTCTACTATATGTAGATTTGTAAGCATGTCCTCAGCTGACATCTTTGTTCCTTCAGCCACGGTTTTAAATATGAACAAAAAAAACCCCCAGTATTTCTCAAATTTATCCCCAACCACCTACTGCAGAGAACACCTTTTTTTTAGTAACACTCCTTTCTTATTCGTAACGTTTTGGTATTCATTTAAAAAAGATACACTAGACTAGGGCTGCAACAACTAATCGATAAAATCGATAATAATCGATTTTCATAATCGATTAGTTGAATCGATTTATATAAAAAAAAAAGTTTTCAGAGCAAATGCTCTGAAAAACTCCCCTCCTTCTATAATCCGACCTCAAATAGAGATCGGATTATAAACACTAGAATCCAGACCCCCCACAAAGCTGCAGGAGACCTGGATCCTCTCTGCCACCCGGAGAGGTGGGCACGGTGGCATATCGGGGGGCACGGTGGCATGAAGGAGCTATAAGGCATATCAGGGGACAGAGTGGCATATAGGAGGTATAAGGGGGCATAGTGGCATCTGACATATAGGGGGTATAAGGCATTTCAGGGACAGAGGCAAGCTGGGGTGAGATGTGCTCCCATTGCTCAAGGGGTGTTGCGGTTTAGCAGCTTTTTCCATTATTTTTCAGGTGTTTAAGGGGTTAAAAGGCACTGCATGCTGGGATTGGACATCATATCGGTTTCTTAAAGGCACACAACACCTTTTACTGTACTGCAGATGCTGCCATAGGTTGGCCCCAAAGCTAAGTACACTACTGAATATAGCATAGGTTAATACTCTTGACGACACAGACCTTTCCAGTGCTGCATCTTTTTTGGAGCATAGCAAACACGACATGGCCTCTGGATCTTTTGTTTTCCAGTAAAGGTAATCCCTGCAGAGTTTTAGGGAAGCAATAAAAAAAATGAACACTTACATCTTTGGAACTTGTGAAAGCTACCCCAGAAAACGCGTATCTATCCACTATGAGGGTGACTCCGCTCCTCAACTTCTCCAGCATCACTGGACTATGACAAAAAAAAAAAAAAGCCGTAGTTAAAAGATCGCAAATAGATCCAGAACATTAACAACAAACAATATCTAGGATTGTTGAAGACATAAATATCATGTAACAAGTTCACCGAAAACACAGAATTAACTCTAAACACCAACAGCATGCCTACTCGTGTGACAAAAAGCAAAACATACGACGTTCTAAATAAACCTCCACATTGATTAGCAGAGTATATATCAGTGAACTGGATACATATCTCTAATAAAGAGATTAAAGAGAGTAAATGTTAACCTTCCATACTATCACACAAGTGGGAAAATATATAATATTATCTCAAAAGGTCACCCCGGATTGATCTAGCAGGTAGGCAAGAAAAAAATCAATTGTCAGACTACTGGCCACTTCTTCATCGACAGTACGGCCCTGGACCCAAGGCAAACTTCAAAACAACCTACATTCAATTGTTTTATCTAAAAGGGAAAGCTAACTTCTCAGCCCTGCAACATTTTGGTGAGACTCGTGTTCAAACTAGTTCTCGACTGTTAGAAAACCCACACTAAATTTTTTTTCTCTCATGTCCCCAAACACCACCCAGCCATGAAACCCTCCATGGGGACTCCATTTGGCTTACACTTGCTCCCATCGGTTGGCAGAAAACAGCAGATGAACGGTGTGATCTTCGATATTGTTTTTCTTTTCCAAGTAGGAGCTGATTAGTTTTCCAATCTCGGTTGTCCTTTCTGTGGAGACACAAAAAACATTTTTACAACACGGTTTAAAAACAGTTTAGCTTCATTACATTTAGCAAACTAAGACACACGGGCAGCAGGTGCCCGGCCAAGGAGCGAGCCCAGCCAGTCAGCCAAGTAGAGGAGCCCAAGACATATCTGATAGACAAAGCCCAGATTGGGGACCGAGCAGAAGCCATATAAGTGGAGCACAGAAAAGATACAGTCAGGGTGTGTGTGTTGTCCTTATATATTAAAACACACATGGTTCACATGCGTGATGGCCCAAAAATCTTTAAATAGTAATGAATTTGCACATAGAGATGGGGTCAAGAGTATAATCAAGTTTGCAATACCACTGCCCCCACGTAGAAAAGGTGGTAGATAAATTGAATAGCCTCACATCAGAAGTGGTAGAGGCCTATAGACTATGGGAATTTAAACATGCATGGGACAGGGTTAAAGCTATACTGAATCTTAAGAGGAAACCAAGGAATTAGTCTTTACATTACGGAAAATGGAGACACCAGATGGCCAAATGGTTCTTATACGCTGTCAAATTCTATGTTTTTCATATAAAAAGCACGATGGAGTCGGTTTCTTCACATGCTTAATAGTTTCTTTTTGCGGCAGTTAGAAAATGAAGTTTCGGTTGTGTATCCTACTTGCCCACACAGGAGCATGCATTCATTGGATGGATCACGGGAAAGGTGTAATTTTTTTTTGTCGCTTTATTTTGCACCTAAGCGTAATGGGTCGCCGTTTAGTTTTCCACGTGATTAGTAATCAGAGCTGCGCAACGCACTAGCGTATGGCCTCGCTACTAGGGGCCAAAACAATGAACACACAGCACCTCACCTCAGGCTTAGACACAGAGGTAACGGAGCGCACGGTATATCTCTGCAAAGGTAAACGTACATTTGTGTCTCAGGTGATTACCGCTTCCTTTATCTCTGTAACCCAACATCTGGGACATTATCATACACATTTTCCAGGGTCCCTCTGCTTCAAAACAGGCCACTTAAGACTGTGGTGCCGCCATCAGAGATTAACAGACCAGCATTTGTCTTTATTTCAATGATTCCAGATATTTGTACGTAAATATACTGTATGCTGCATCCAACACACAGTACAGAGTCATCTAACGGTGTATGTTGGGGTAAATGACCCCCTGAATCGCAGATACATTGATTACAATGTTTCTGGACTCTTCTTCAGCCCCAGTCCGGTGACTTTAATAAAGCCATTCACTATGGCATGCCTTCCAGCATCTACAATAGCTACAGGAAGGGGTGTGGTTGGGGGCGTGGCTTTACGTATACCTGTATGTGCGCTTTACATAGAGCGCTATGGAACCGAGGCGTTTATTATAATGCCTTTTATGTACTATGTAACCCGTACACATGTCTTTTTGTTGCCGCTTTTCAGGCTGTAGAACAGTGCGATAAACTCATACTCAGCAAGCATTCTGACAGGGAGGGAGGGAGGAGGCTTTGGGTCGCAAAGAGGGTGAGAGATGCTATGGTAAATACACGTAATGATACATTGAGTATCACTCGACTAAAAGGGGCTTCAGAGGCCCAAACAGACGCCCCAGTGTGGAGTATCTGGCCGCCCAAATTCAGTTCCCTCTTTACCTGGGAAACGCATCCCCTCAGCCCGGTGTCCCCGGTTTGTCAGGGTCTCCACCAGCCGCCGGGCCTGCGTGCTCTTCCCGGATCGGTCAGCACCCTCTAGCACTATCAACGCTCCACGACTCTCAGCCATACTCACACGCATATATCTGCAACTCCTAGACATCCACCCAAGGAGAAATGACCCGCGCATTTTAAACGTCCAATCACGGCGCGCCGAGTCTTTTAACCCACCAAAGGCCGCGGGAAACAAACCTAGGATTTACCTTTAAGGTGGAAACAATATGTATTAAAACATAAATGCTAACTATTACGTGTCTGACACAAACACAAATTAGTAGTCTTTGTTAACAAACCAAATAACTTTACTATACTCAATTGAGCTTTTGCGATTAGAAAGCATTAAGTATCATGTGTTTAGCACTCTCGTATAGAAAAATTCTGACGCCAAAGGATTACAATCCCCACCAATAAAATAATGCCATTTCGTTACAGACTAGCCAATCCAAAAGCGAAATGGGCGGACCTAAAGGCAGATAAGGCTGGTTCACACGGCGCGGGATTCTACTGCTCATGAATATTAATTAACACGATAACCAACCCACCGATGCGGAAGAGCACTACTCATGAATAATCCAGCACACCGCTGAGCGGGATTGAGAGCTGCAGGAGGAAGCGGTCGGACTTTGATAACATGGCGACCGCGATGTATCTGGAACACTATCTAGACAGTGAGTAGGGGACACGGGGCGAAAACAGGAAAGAGCGAGGGGAACGCCGTTATGCGGGATGGGAAACGAGTGTAATAAGGGAATGCATAGGGTGTAATTAAAACTGCGTCACCAGTTTGCGGGCGCGCACTCCCGTATCTCCCAGTAGAGCGTAATGACGGATGTGAAGCGCGTAGTACGTATCGCAGGGCTTCCCCGCCCACTGCAAAACTTTATTTATCATTTCCAATGCATACAAGCCGTGTGTAGCGTATGACTGATTCTGTAATTTTATGGGGAATCAGGAGTACTTTTTCTCTGCAGGTTACTGAGCCTGTATAATTCATAGTCGGGTCAGCGACATTTCTCCTCGCCCATTGCGTTATACAGAGCCAACTCAGTCCTTCCTTATAGAGAAACCTGCTAGTGTTGGCCCTTCATAAGGAATATTGAAGTGAGGGAGTTGAAACCGCAGCTGTCCTTTTAGTGAATAAGTACCAAAGTAGCCAACTGACTCTAGTAAACCTGTTGTTGGTACCTGCGCATACATACCTCCCAACAGTCTTGTTTTTTACAGTACAGTCACAATTTGCATGCACTTCCCTGTTGGCCCTCTTTTGTGAATGGCGGGTATCATGGGCTGGTTGATGAGATCCTCTGATCTCCTTTCACTGGCCCAGGAAGCTGTAAAAGCGACAGTGAAAAGTTTGCTCTGTTGCAAACCCCACACGGTATCCTCGCCGTGCTCTGACGCTGATCTCTGCAAGGAGGCTATTCAGGTGAGGTGTGTTGGTAGCTGCATGTCTGGCCACACCCCCTTCTAATGCTGGTCACACCCCTAATACATGCCCGCATTTGAACACGTGAAACATCCCAGTATACACACGCACACGATACAGAGTCTGAAGCATTTCATGGGTCCCCCAAATCTATACCCAAAAGACATATGGGCCAGGATAGGCTGAATGCCTAGACAGGGGCGCCGGTGTCTGTGACAAGCAGCTGGTGGCTGCTACGTAAGATGATGAGGCGGCCCACATCAGACATACGTTCGTGGCCAGGGGTATTTGGAGTCCCAAAGAAAAGCCATTTATTGCACCGTTAACCATATGCTGGACCGCTGTTTCCTTTTCTATGGGTTGATGTACCCCACAAATTGGATATATTTTCAGAACATAAAGGGCTTTCTTTTGATGCTGTCTTTGTGTAGAGTCAGCCATGCAGTGTGAAGAATATAACAAGAAAACCAAAAGCCCTTGTTTTACTTTAGGATTTCTTCTGCACGTTGTATGCTGCTGCTGAATAAGCCCCCGGTTTATCTCCGCGTCGTCCCCTGAAAGCAGGGATGCCCCGGATGGTCGGCGTTGTGTTTTTTGAGGTCTCCCTGTCTGTGCTATTGAGACCGTTTCCAGAGGAAAGCCTGAATTTTGTATGCGGCGGTGAAACGGTGCAGAGGTGCTGGCGGTCCCAGAGCGACGTCATTAGCCGGTCTCACCTCCTGCGCCACACTGTGGGCCCGTTTTATAATGTCTTCTTAAGTCCTTATGTGCAAACGGTTAATACGAATGAGGTGACTGGGAGATAATCATGAGCTCGGGCAGGAACAGGACAGTTTGCTTGTATGTTTGGAGACAATGTGCCCGGCTTGAAGCAGCCAATCATATTTATCAGGTAGTGGGGTGTCGGAGGAGGTGCTCGTCAGAACAAGAAGCTGCCGGATGGCATTCTTACGATTATCTTTTCCAGGTATAGAAAATCTGCCGTGCGAGCTTCAGAGAAATTTCCAGTTGATGAGTGACTTGGACCAGAGGACAGAAGGTTGGTGACTAAAACAGCACTAGTGATAAAAAGGTTTCATCGAAAGAAAAGAAATGTCAAAATTATGAGTAAATGAACTTAAATGGCCAGTTTGGTGTGGCACACACACCACCAGCGAAGAATACGTATTAAAGTACTAATCTTACCTATCTTTAGGAGAAGTTGCAGCGCAAAGCCCTCCACATCGGTCTCTTTTTCACATCTCTGATTGGCGGCATTCCCATTGAAATCCTGCCTGCATGTTGGTCTCTAATCCTTTTTATAGAACAGCATTGTTTTTCTTCCTTTGGAAAATGCTACTTCTGAACATGCAGACACATTTTTTTGCAAATGCCTTATAAGCTTCCATATCATATGTTAACAGATATGCCATGTTTGTAGCATCTGGGCATTCTTATCGTTAATTTGCAGCTGTAAAAACGCTAGATTTGGGTAAAGTGACAGTTTAAACATTTCTTGCTGGCTTTGCAGTTATATATATTTTTTTGGAATAGATAAAAAGAAAGAAATAGATGCGCTGGCTAGCGAGTACATTGCCAAGGTACGGGACTTCTCCCCGGAGCAGAGAGTGCAGCATCTTCAGCGCATCCAGAATGCCTACAGCAAGTGCAGAGAGTACAGCGATGACAAGGTGCAGCTGGCCATGCAGACGTATGAGATGGTAGGTGCCGCCTGCGTCCCCGAATACAGTCCCTCCCATGGAACGATTGCTTGCCGTATTTATCGTGGCTTATTTATGTGACGACGTGGATTCATTTTCCTGTCCTCTAAAGCGGATGTGTAGCAGCTTGTTTGGGGTGTTCTGACCAACGTCATTTGCTTCTATGCCCAAAAGGTGGATAAGCACATCAGGCGACTGGATGCGGATCTGGCACGCTTTGAAGCTGACCTGAAGGAAAAGGTGGAAGGAACAGAGTTTGACAGCCCGTCTGGACGTGGAATAAAGAGTGAGCCTCCAATTTGTGCTTAGTTATGGGCAAGCTGCTAAATGGATGCTGTTAATAATAAAAAAAAAAAAATGCACACGTTTAAACACGTTGTTCCCTCCATCAGAGAATCGCGGCCAGAAGGATAAACGAGGTTCGCGAGGTTGGAGGGTGTCTGAAGAAGATACTGTGAAGAAAAAGAAGTTGAAAGGAGGAGTGTAAGAGACCTTTACTGACCGCACATTACTTCTCGAAAGTGTAGGAAGTAGACCCAAGCTTAGACCATAAAACCTAAGGTTTAGTTTTTTGTAACTGTTTCAGGAGTTAAAAATGGCTTTTTTTTGCAGTTTTGCTCTATAACGTTGCCCAATTGTAGAGTTTGATGGCTGATAATACCCATTCAGCCCATCTACAGATGTGAGCAGTAATCATTCCTTGTTTTTTTATTTTTATATATACGGTATATATATAGTGTGTGTGACATTGACTTCTGGCGTACTATGGAGAGCTAAATATCTTGATCTCTCCAACATGGGAGCAGTGTATTCAGTGTAGTCTGCCCAATGCATTCTGCTTACGTGAGGAAGCATGCTTTTCCCCCCCAAGTGCCATAGAAAAAGTTTCTCCTTGATCATACAATACAAAGATGTATACGGTAGACTTGGGGAAATGTACCAAATGCAATTCAGAGAATTAGTTCCATTCATTTTCATAAGGCGGTATGATAAAAAGTCAGGGCTAGTAAGATTATGTTGTGTCACTGTCTAAAAACATTATGCAAAACTAGAACCTTTTAAAAAGGAAACGCTATTTTTGAAAGATTTCTTAATCTAGTAATAAAATGGTGGTATTTGCACTTTAAACATTGTTGTATTGACTGTACTTTTTGTCTTGTAGGACATCGTATTCTGATACAGTACTCCCGATGCACCCCTCGGATGTCTTGGATATGCCTGTGGACCCCAACGAGCCCACGTATTGCTTGTGTCACCAAGTTTCTTATGGCGAAATGATTGGCTGTGACAATCCAGACGTACGTTTTCAGTTGTGCCTTTATATAGAAATCTTCTTGCAGTAGTGCTTTTTGGGTAGTTTTTGTAACTTGCCTATAAGCTTCTTAATACTTAAAATAAAATGGTGATTTTTGACTGGTTTTCCAGCGAGGTAACTGACTTTATTTTATTACATGATTCATTGTAATGGCATTTGCTTTCTGGCTGCATTCACGTACTTCCAATGCATTTTGCCCTAACACCTGAGACCAGTGATAGAGCTTTGCGTGTCATATCACTGCATAGTTCACTCCGTTATTTCACTTTGGAGAAATCTTACTGATTTAACTGCATCGTACAGGGCCAGCAAAGCCCCCTGGATTCATCCTTTAAAATGAATTGTGACGGTGACTTAAAATTAGAAAACTCCTGCAAACCCCTCTTTTACCAGGTAAATGTTTAATGTGTGGCATAATGAGTCAAATTGACATTACGTATGTATTTTTACTCTTCAGTGTCCCATTGAGTGGTTCCACTTTGCTTGTGTAGACCTCACCACCAAACCTAAAGGGAAATGGTGAGTATTTCTCTTCGCTGACGCCTGAATATTCCACAGACAAGTTCTACGTGGCTCTATTCGTGAGAACAGGGCTCTGAGTGTGACTCTTATGACATTTATTCTGATACAAAAGGAAATAATTATGCTTTTTAGTGCAATAAAGGTAAAACTTTTTGTAGTTTAAAACCGGATGTTTAAGTACATTTGACACAACACAGCAGGTGTAAAATGTACCCCCCCTTTAAGAGTTTTAAGTATATAAAGAAGTCCGTATTGTAGAGCATGTGATGAATAGATTCTTTCTCCTACCCAGGTTCTGTCCCCGGTGCACCCAGGAGCGGAAGAAATGATTGTAGCGCCCTATCAACCTGAGCTGTTAAATTGGTCTTTACTACTTCAATGTTCACTGTTTCACTTTGTATAATCCCAGACATGTTGTCCTGTTTGGAAGGTTTCATAGACGCAGACAATCTTTCCCTGTGAAACCCCACCGACTGTAGATCTCTTCCGTAGGAGGGTTTGCACTTTGTAAATGGTATATGTTTTTATTTTTATTTTTTTGTCATATTAAGATTCCATCCAAAGTTCATACAACAACCAAAATTACAGACGATGGGAGTATGTGAAGTAGACAGAATAGATGTAAGCAGCAAATGCATTAACAGATCTTTTTATAAATGTGCAATGGCAGCAAGGGATGACATAAGAGCTGGAGTATACTGATTTACCCATATGGTAAAGACTTGTTACATCAAAAAAGCAGTCATGTTCCATAGCGTTATTTTTTTAATCCTTCACCTTACAGACAGGCTATGTTTGAAACAGAGAATAGCAAGAAGGTGTACAGTTTATTTTTATTTTCCTATAAAGACACACAATACCTATAAAATCAATTTAACTCTTCATATGATTGAATGTCCCTGTAGAATGCTGCAGGGTGTGCCATTCTCCCTGTTTTTATTTTCTACATGTAAATATAAAAAAATATATA